>CATIWM010103651.1:0-23126 GCA_949671775.1 Mallotus repandus | reverse complement strand
AAACTATGACTGGAGATTTTTGCATCAAACCACAAATATTGAGCCTTCTAAGAACCAGGAGATCAGAAACTGAATTTCTCATGTGCCCAATTTTAAAAAATTCAATCTCCTTAATCTCTTTGCAAAGCAACCGAATAACATGGGAAATAGGAACAAAGTTGTCATGGAAAGTAATCTGATTTCGGACATACCAGATGTTGCGAATAACAGAAAGGATTCCCGCTCGCCATAAAGCACGCAATTGAGAAGAGAAATAGCGAGTCCAAGCAGAACGAAAAAAAAACAAGGAAACCTCCGGAAATAATAAGATTAACACCGAACAGTCCACCAAAAGCATTCCAAACCGTAATAGCAAATGGACAGTGGATATACGACACATGAAAGTTTAGCTACATATAAAAGTCAAAGTGGTATCGAAAGCAACGAAACCTACATAACCACAACTATAGCTACTAAATTGAATGACTTCACAGCTTACGTACATGCAGTTCTTTGCTAATCTGTCATCTTCAATTAGCTTCTGCATTACCCACATGGTTAGCGCCTTGCCCTAGAGAATTCGAAATCTTCTTCTCATTTCAAAAAAATTTAATTTATTAGGTTTCTCTGATGTTAGATATTTCATCAATTTAAGTGTGAAGGTCTATCCATAATTATATATATAGATTTTTTTACTAACATACTAACTAATATTAATAAAAAGAATAGCTTCTGAATTAACTTTATCTTTAATCATGTTATATATATGCGCATACATATATATTTTACACTTGCGCATTCTTGACTTAATAGCTAAGGCTTATTATTGACATTTTTGGGACTAGAGTTTGAATTTCAATCATTATCTCCTATACCCTACTACTGGTGAAAAAAAAAACCTCATACTGATAGATTCATAATTAATCATTTGTATATATAATTATGCATTCGTGTAAATGTACAAATATATAATTTACACCGGCGTGTCCTTAACTTAATAGCTAAGGCTTACTATTAACATCTTTAGGATTAGAGTTTGAATTCCAACCACTATCCCCTTTCCTCTAATTACTAGTGAAAAAAAAAAACTCATACTAGTAGACTCATAATTAATCATGTTATAGATAATATTAATTAAAACTCTTTCGTGTATATGCATAGTCATGCATTCGTTGGGACACAGTTACTTGCCTTGGTTATCAACTCAACTACATGTATATATTTTTTTAGTATAATTATTTTCGGTCATAAACGCCCTTTAATTTGGATCGCATTGAGTAAATTTCGTAAAAAATAAAAATTTCTCAACATGTTTTTTATAAATAAAATTGATATTAAAATTTTATTTTAAAAAATTCAAACTTGAAAAGCTGTATATTAACACCGTAGATATATATATTATTGATTCAAACTATTTTTTTTCACCAAAAAACTCCATGATGATGATGATAATAATAATAATAATAATAATAATAGTTATTGTCCTATTTAACCGATAAACACGCCATTAATTCGTGTAAACACATGAAGTTGTCTGCTTAATTATTTCTTCATGGGTTACGATCATTATGGAATAAAAAAAGAGGTCCAGTACAATTAAGTAAATTAATTAGAAAATAGATGGGATCATATAATTGATGCATAAAATAAACTAATTAATATTAATTAAGAATGCAAGTTTTTTTTACATATTTTTGGACCACTTAATAACAATGATTATATATCAATCTTTATTTTATTTATGCTTTCATGTATAATTATAACAATTTCAACTAATCTAAATTTTAAACTGAATGAATCAATAAAAATAAATAAATTTCTCTCGTCATCTCTTTTCTCCTTACATGATACTTGAAGCTTAGATTTTATTTAAGTAAATTTAAACACCTTATCATTTCAACCAACAACCATTCATATATATATAGTTTTCAATTTGAAGACTTCTTGAAGCTTCTTATGTTGTTGTAGTGCAGACACACTCTTCAAAAATAAAAGAAAGAATTAGCCCACGTTGGCAAGTTGCCTATTTATCACATATATATATATATATATTTTTTTTTTTTTGTGGGTGCAAATATCACATATATATATATATATATATATATATATTTTTTTTTTTTTTTTGTGGGTGCAAATTAAACCATCTGCCAATACATTTCTCTATAAAAATACATAGATATGAATGGTGCATGAGTGCTCTCATAATTGCTGCTTGCTTGTGCTATAGAAAATATATAGTGTGTGTTCAACAAAATTGATTATATATATATATATATATATAATGTTAGATAGCTTGAGCTGTCTTCAACTAAAGAATTGCATGGAGTGAAAGAGATGGATATGTATATATAATGAAGATGATGAGATGAGGGTTAATGTGTTGGAAGGAGATATTCATGTGTTGTTCTTTTTTAAAAGAAATGCTTGTTGCTATGGTGGTGCCAACTTATTGGATCTTTTTTTTTAGTTTCTTATCACAAAAACTTATCCTTATAAGTTTGGTTTAATGTGTTCAATGAAATAGCAAAATAGAAAATCTCTATTAAGGCAATAAAACTCACCTGATCAATATGAAAATTGCATTTTAAAACGATTCGAGAAAACATATATGTTTTTTACTTACCATACAAATTACTTTATTTTTGAGACCTAACTCAAATTGTAAAAACATTTGCTTTCCAAAGAAGAGGTCTTGAATTTAAATTTTATCTTACTATCGGCATTTATAAAACTCATTTTATAGTGGCTCACATAAATAATTCAAAAAATATTAATTAATATCTATTAACAACTAACTCTCTCTTTCGATCCCAGCCTAACAATACCAAGGCTCGAATCACAGTTCAAAAAATATGAATTACTCTAAATATTTTTGAAAATAATAATTAAGATTTCAAATATATATATTTGTTGGTTTATTTATTTATTTATTGTGATTTGAAACAATACAAGTTTCATCACAATATCAAACCACAGCAACTAAATAACAATACAGAAATTTTCTTTTCTAAAAGAAAACACTTCTTTTTGGAGAAAATTACAATAAAGATATCAATTCATAAACATTTAATTCAATTTTAAAAAATACATGTTTTTTAAAATTAAAATTTATCAGTTACGCGCACTTAGAAGAAATTGAATTTTTTTGCGATAATTTTTTTTATTTTTCAGTTTTTAGAAAAAAAAAATCCTTCTCTTTAATAAATGAAATTCTTATCAAAATTTTTCTACAAAATTTCTTTATTATTTTGAACTTTTTTCAATTGAAATTTAAATATTACACTATAGGTAACCAACAGGGCTTAGTGGGCCCAATCCCTATTGCCAAATAAGGATTGGGCCTGGCTTAACTGAGCACTGAAGCCCAACATAACACCCACTCCAGGGACTAACTTAAGGAGTACGGGGGCGTTCTCGTAATTTCAAGTCAACTCAAAAACCCCGTCGTCCCTCTATAAATAAACTCCAGAGCTATGAACCCTAATCGCCGTCAAATATTTTCAATCCAAATAGCAACTTTCAATCTTTTTCATCTTCCTGTTATAGAATTAGGTTAGTTTTTAAATTAAATTTTGAGTATAAAGGAGGTGGAGGTGATGATTATTTCCCCAAATGATCGAAGCTGAATATACTGTGCGATCTTAATTCTCTCTTTTAGAGAGTCCAAGCCAGAATTCTGATCCACCCAGTTCTCAATTTTGTTTTTGATTTAGGGTTTTTCTTAGGTCGCTTTCGATAGGCGTTACGTTCTTTAATGGGCAATTGCAAAATCCATAAGGACGTGTCAACGAAAGCGTAAATCAAAAGAAAAAAAATCAATTCCAATTGGGTTTGCATTGTTGCTACGCGTTGTTTTTGCTTAAATACAGCGTAGCTTTTGATTGGGATTGTTTCCATTTTTTATTTAATTTTGCTATCAATTGATTTGTTTTTTATTTTGTTTCTGTGTGTTTTTGGTTGCTTCTTACTGGTGAACTCTTCCTTTTTAATCAATGGAAGAAAATTCATGTTTCCGAAGCATAAATTAATTAGTTTACTTTGCCAGTATTAAACAGCACAGTAAAATTTTCTGTTTTCTTTGCTGTGTTACCTGTCTCCTGGCACATTTTTTAATTCAGTGTACCACCAATTTCTCAAAGTAAAAATAAAAATAAAAAACAGACTTTGGTGAGATTAAAATAAAATATTTTTTAAAGTTTTATATGACGAATCGAATGGTTTAGAATTTCGATGGGATTTGATTAAAATATAATTTTAAAAAATTGAACTATTAGAATGTTGATGAGATTTGGTTAAAATGTTAGGAAGGGGCAAAAATTTTCTATTTTTTATATTTGAAATTAAATTTTATCAGTCTTGATGAACTGGGTTATTCTTAATTCTTGCAAGAAGCAAGAATTTTCATTGATATTTTAGGAATTAATCAATATTAGTAATAAACAATTTGACGGACTAAATTTGAAGAGTGATAAATTTATTTATAGTTCAAATTGAAATATACTAATCAAATATTACTGAACTGAAAGTAAGGATACAAATGCAAGAAGAAGAAAACCAAGTTCTCCCCATGCACGTCGTCTTAATGACTATTAATTATACAATACAAGCAGAGACTAAATTATAGCAAATCAAACACACTAGTGGGTGCTGACTGACTGCTGCTGCAGCAGCAGCAGTAGCAGGGGTTATTGATTCACACGACCACTGATAATGAAAACTAGATTTAAGGCTTCTTACTTAATCGGTACAGCAACGATACATGATGAACTTCTCCATTGGGCGGCTGCACTCCGCGCAGACTACCTTTTCAGGAATGGTTCCGGTTGTTCCTGGTAGAATCAATCGGTTGCAGTGAAGTGGGTTATGGTTTCCTTCGAGATAGTCGAGCAATGCAGGAACAAAACCTTTTTCTTCAGCAAGGCCTTTCCATGTCTGAAAGTCTCGGAAACTATTCAATATATCGTCCCCTTTTGCCTTTGCCAATTGCCTTTCTTCAGCTCCTGATCCTTTGCTGATCACTGCCCATCCGTGGTCGCTGCCATCGAAGCTGAGCATCGTTACTATCTCTTGCATTATTGGGTCATTTTCTACTGTCCTGTTGTATTGCACCTTGGAATGCCACATGCTTTCTACCCTTACCCAAAAGAACCATATCAATGTAAGGTCTGGAAGTATATGACTGAGCTGCTCAGTTTGAATAGCGAGATTGTTTTTTCTCACTTTTTCTCTTGGGTTGCTCTTCCCTACGTAGACCATCTCTAACTGGATGCCAGCAGCTTGCGCAACTGTCCTTGCTTCTAGAGTGAACTTGCGTATCCAATCCATATCCTCTCCACCAAACAAACATATGTGCTTCCCTTGTTGTACCTGAAATGCCAAAACAAGTTAAAAAATGTTCCAGTACCAAATTGATAAAGATTCATAGTGTGAAAGAGTGCGTATATTAATACCCAGATGGGAATATTTGGTTCAATTGCATCTGCTAATAAATCCATCCTCCAGCTTCCTTCTTTCCAGAGTGCTTCTTCCTTGATGCTAGTGAAAGGGAAAGCTAAGCTGCCCCAAATCCACAACATATGGATAGCATTAGGATTCACTACTTTTCCTTGAGGGTCCAAGACCACCAGCATTGGCTTCTTGCTGAATCTCCATATTTCCTTGATGTACCTAATGACAGCCGGGTCGAGCAGTGAAGGGTGATACACAGAGTACCATGGCATCATTGATTGGAGATTCTCAAATTGCATTTGTTTTGCATCATTCCATGGCGTTGATCGTTCCACAACTGGTAGCCACACTACCTCATATTGACTCTCAACCCTTTGTGGATTACTCTTTGCCTCACTGTATATTTGTTCAAGCACTGAAAGCTCTTCATTAGGGATCTCAAGGTCTGAAATGTATAGCAGAACATTCTTCCTCCTCAGCACATCTAGACTAACCTGAAAGACAAAAATGGCCCAAAGATTTAGGTTTTGTATGATAATTATATCATAAAAGTATATGCTGAAAGAATGTAATCAACCCTTTTTTTGGTGTGACCATCAAAAAGTGGTAGTTGATCATCCTTAGCATAAATCAGAGCCCTGAGGATCTTCATGTTATCAATGTGGATCGTTTCGAAAAGGCGTATGAGCGTCTGGAATGCTTCATGATGTCTTTTTTCATCTGCATATCATACAAACTAGCACTTGTCACCCGCAGTTACACACAGGTTCTTGCAAATTAGAGTTGACATGGGATAGGAGTCACCTATGTGATGATAACACTGAGTGAGCTGCCTCATGAGATGTTCGTGAATACTTTTCACCTTATGTGCCAAGCTTGATAGCTCCCAAGCTTCTGTTGTCGATGCTGCATACCTATTCAAGATGCAGAAGCAAATGTTTTAGCCTGCAATTTCTGGTATCTTATGAAAACCAAGGCATTATTATTGAGTATAATTCAAGATTTTAGCATCAGATAAACATACTCATGGCCCATGCCGATGAGGCTACTAATTTGTGAAGCACAAGCCACGATACTCCTGATTGTCCAGTAAATAGCTGTTGGGATATGAGCAGTAGCAGTTAACATTTCCGGTGTATCAGGAGTGATGTACTGAGGCGGTAGCTCCTTGAATTCAACAATACATTTGGCGACATCTAGAGTAGCCCTGATAAGGTTGTTCAGTGCCTCAAACTTTATACTCAACGTGTCGGCACGTTCGAGTATGTCTGGCAATTGCTTCAGGAGTGCAACTGCTTTTGCCAGTGGATTTGTAAGGTAAAGCTGAGCGACAAGCCAGAATTCACCATAGTTCACCGCAAATGATGCTAAGGCTAGCACCACTTTTGCATCCCATGAGTAGCTTGATACCAAGTTAAATATTGCCAATGTTGTAGCATGTGCATCTCCACCACCAGAACACTTGCAGGATATCTGCAACAAAACTTATAAATTTATCAGATCACTGTGAAACAATAATAATGCTCTCCAGACAACAGAATCCTATAAAAGTATGCAAAAACCTCGCAGGAAATTTTGTTGATTGTGTACGATAAAACGTCCAGCATTTCATAAAAGCCATTCTGAAGACTTCTCTCATCCAAATCGTCGAGCAGAGCTTGATGATGAACTTCCTACAATGAATAACACAAAGTGACCGTATTCATGAAGCTGAGTAAAGCAAAATACTTAACTAACCATTAGGTAGCTAGAAAACAATACCTGATGCTGAACAATGTTGGCAAGTCCTGAGGGTGGCATAGCCCGCTGAAAAATGTCCTCAACAAGATGAAGAAGAGGTTTCACAGCGAATTCGCGGCCATCAGGTGCATGAGTAGCCTGAATTTGCTTCATCATAGCATTGTCATCCGATGATGAAAAAAGATGGCGATCGCCTCTAGGATTTGACCTGCGAGGTACAACTGCCATTGCTGCAAAAAACTGAAACTCAAGTAAAAGAACAAGTGATCAGAGAAGAGAAGAAGAGATTGTGTGTGTCAGGATTTGGTTAGCTCTCACCCTTATATAGGTGATGGAAATTGGAAAATCGGAACTAAAAAAAAAAATGCTACTTTACTTGTAATGGGGTTTAAGAATTTTGGATAAGGGAATTATCTGCAATCTGTATCATCATTATTCATCGTTTTTTCTTTTTTTAGCTTTGTACTTGTAGTTCATAATACTATAAAAGGTTAGTCCAAGATTCGTACACTAAGCTGTAATGCAGATTAACTTTTACTACATGAAACACGCTGATGATACAGTATATTTCTCCAGTTTAATCCACAACTTCTATTGTCCAGTGATTCTCTTTTTTCACCTTCTTTGTCCTTGAGAATTATCCTTTCATTTCTGTGATCAGATGCCAAAGATAGCAAGCAAAACAATACCCTTCTGCAGTATAAACATTTGCAACTCCAGAAACCTACCCATTAGTTTTTCTGTGGGGAATATACTGATAAGTGTTTAACTATGTGCAATACTATCCCTATAGCTAGAATCTGTTGCTTTGGTTTACAGAAATGATTTTCATAGCAGCCGCTATACCAACCTGGCCACATGATTTTCAAAAAACTAAAATAAAAAATAACACTATCTCCTGCTCATGGGATCAATATGATTTAAATTTTTTTTTTTTTTTTTGCCTTTAGTGGCCTGCGAGGCATAATTATCATTTGGTTTAATATCTCTGCCGTTCTTAAATTTAGCACCCGCACGCTATGAATATTTATCTTCTCAGCTAACAAACTGATCATTTAAACACCTCAGTTTATTAAAAATTAACTTATTAATATTTTTTTAGTATGTTATAAGTTATAGTAATGCTATTTTACTAGCAAAAATCAAAATAAAATCATCCCACAAATCTATTTCCATATCATTTTGTGCTTATAGTGACTTCATGTAAAATTATCTTCATATTTTTTTCATATCTCAAACCTATGACAATACACTACCCAGTTAAAAAAAGAAGAAGAAAAATTCATTCAAGAAAATTGCAAATTAATTAATGACATAAGCAAGAATGCATCATTAAAGTGAAAAATTGGTGAGAATTATCAATTGTCCTCAAATTTTCCACATAAAATAAAAGTTAGATGCCACGTGTTTCCTCAAATTTCCACATCAATCTTTAATAAATCTGGCATTAATTTAAAAAACCTTTTAATAAAGCATGATAAAAAATGCAGTAATAAGACTGATTATAAAATGATTTTTCAAAGAGGATTTATCCACATTCATCTTATCTCATTTACATTCTTTATATATATATACTGAAATTCACTGTTTATATGGGCTAGTGATTTTGAAATTCAAAACTTAAAACTAAATGGAGCATAAGTCTGCCTTAGTCTAAATATGATTTATGCAGACTATAATCATTACAAAATTCAAAAAGAATCAATTGTTAAATTTTCTTTTCCAGCTAAAGGACCATGATCCTACAAATAGAAGGGGCATGAAAATAGTCATGATTAGAGCATATCATTACATTATCCAATAAGATTTAAAAGAAAACACATATATAAATGCACATATTATATAATCTCATAAGTTCTAGAGTTTCTTTTTTGTTCAATATGTTAATTAATGTTTAAGCTATGGTGTAATACATTGTGGCTTCTGAATTTAGCACCTTTTATTGATTTTTTTTAGTAAATACACATGTATCTTTACAAATGAAATTGAAACCATAAAATTAATTTTTTAAATTATAGTCATTGATATATATTAATTTTTTGAGCTGGTTGAAGTGGGAAGAGGTAAGAAGTTTAATAATCTAAGGGTTAATTAAGAGTTATAAATAAGAATTAACCTAACCCTTTTTAATTTCATTTGCATTGATATACGTATGTGTACCTCTTTTACCATTTTATTCTCTTAATTTACACACTAATTAATTTCATACGTTAATTTGCTTAAAATAAGACATATCAACACTTTCAGCACTATTTAAAACGTTAGAATGATATTTTTATAACTTAAAAAAATATTTAAAACATTTAAATTAGTTAAAAAAATATTTATAAATCATAAAAGTGAGATGTTAAAATAGTTAATTTGTAAATTAAAAGGAGGGGGGGGGGGGGGGGGGGGGGGGGGTTAATATGATAAAGGGCCATAGATATACTAAACCTTCTATTTTTATCTATCTTAATATTGTGTGATCATTAATCATGGTTTTGGACCGCTCTCAACAAAAGCAAAGCGAAGGAAATAGAAAAAACAAAAAACAAAAAGAAAAGAGAAAAGCCTGGTGCTAAGTGCCTGTCTTAAGTATAAGAACTAAAATGCAATAATGTGGTACGTAACTAAAGCCTGTGATAAAACAAAAGCAAAAGGGCAATGATATCTAGGAATTTATGCTGCCAGGTGGAGCTAAAATGTTAAGCAATGTCATGATAATGTCAAATGCTTGGAGTTCTCTATTGCAATATGATGTTTCTGATACAAAAGAATTCAATATCTGACCGACACAAGCCGAAGTCATTGGCTGAATTGATGCCTTCTCAGAATCAAGAAATTGACAGGAACTATCAGATTTTTATATGTATGAATTAGCATATGCAATCATCTTTGTTTTATGTGTTCTAAAGAAAGATAGCAACCAACCTCTATAGATGTATATGATAAATTTATTTGATAGTTGAGGATTTTTGTCGAGTTTGTTCATGTTTTAGGTGCAGAAATTTTGGTCGTTAGCTTATCTATAATGAATTACTGAGAGCTTTTTGATTATTGAATAAATTCCAAGCGTTCATCAGAATTATTATCAAGCCTTTTGATTCTTTTTTTGGTTATATCCTGGGCTCCACCTGAATAATAGATGCGAATATGATTTTTTTTTTCCTTTGTTCTGGTCTCCTAGAGTACCCTTTTCCCCTTTGTTTCTTTATGCTTGCTTGTAGAAATCAACATTCTGTTTAACAGTGCATACCGAAATGTAAAACAGTTAAATCACAGTCAACAAAACATAACTATCAGAAGTCAGTAAATGATCTTCAGATGACATCCAAATTACTAAGCAACTTTTTTTGAGGTTGCCTGCATGAATACATGTCATTCATACACAACATACGTCTTCGTTGGACGCTTACACTTTTCGCATAGGACAATTCCTTCTGCGTAATAAGGTAAAATAATTGTGTGATTGCAGGGCTCCAGTAGTGGATCAGGTGGTTCCAGGGCATTCCTGAGTGCACCCAAGAATCCGAACTCCTGGACATTGTTTCCCCACTCCTGGAAATTTTCCAAGCACTCCATCATTTTTCTTCCCTCGAGCTTTAATATTTCCGATGTTCTCCCTCTTCCTATTACTGCCCATCCCTCATCAGTACTATCTAGCAGAGCTAAAACTTGATCATGAATAGGATCAGAATGCTCAGATTCTCTCGTTCGAAGTTTTGATCGTCTCATACTCTCCAACCGAAGCCAAAAGAAGAGTAATTTTGTGAAAGGAAGTAAACTGCTATGCATTTCTTGATTGATGGTAGCTAAAATATGTCTCACAAGTTCTGTCAGGTTCCTACTTCCAACGTATACCATCTCAAGCTGCACACCTGCACTTCTGATATTCTTAAATTTAGCATTGAATTCTCTGATCCAGTCTAGGTTGTCACTTGCATAAATGCAAATGTTTCTCCCTTCTTCTACCTGGTACAAGACAAAATGCAATTGAGTAGAAGACATGTAATCAGAGAAATGAAACTGAAGATGCACAATTAGTATATTACCCATGTAGTTAGTACAGGGTCAATATCTTGAACCAAAAATTTTATAGTCCAATTCTCCTCTTCCCAGAGATCCTTTTCTCTTGAAGACGAGAAGGGAAATGCTTTAGCACCCCAGATCAATACCATATCTATTGCATTGTAATGCGTAACCATTCCTTGCGAATCCAACACGACCATGAGAGGGTCATCTTGGAAGTTCCATGCTTGTTTGAGATAGTTCACAATAGCTGAGTGCAGTAACCAAGGCTGCCGAATAGAGTACATTGGCAAAGAGTTCGATAAAAAGTCGAATATTTCTGCTTCAGCATCAGTCCAAGTGTTGGAAAATGAAACCGGAACCCACACTATCTCATAGCTATTCTTTAGCTTCTTTTGTTCAAGATGATCATATGTTTGGTGGATCAACAGGAGTAATCCCTCTGGTGAAAGAAACTCAGGCTTTGAGACCAAAAACAAAACTACCTTGTCTTTCAGTTCAGAAATACCTAGCTGGTAGCATTGATGATACTGTAAGAGGTCATTTGATACATTGTTCAATTTTCAGTTGAAAAAAACTAACTTTGCTCCAGTTGCATACAGGCATATTGAAATTTTTGATGTTGCTATTGAATAAAATAGTGACTACCTTTGCTTGCCTACAACTTTTGAGTGGCAGGTCATCCTTCAAAGCCAATAATATGTCCAGGACCTCCTGGTTATCAGTGTGTTCCTCCTGAAAATAGTTTGACAGCTTCTGATGCAACTTTGTCTCTGCAGGTTATGCAGACACAGGTGTTAAAATATTGCAGTCTATATCACATTTATGCAGAGAACAGCTCCCTGAACCATTCTGAAGGATCAGAACAGTGACCTATTTGTTGATGACACAAGTCCACATGCCGACTAAGGAGACTGCACATATTGCTTAACCTATATACCAGACTTGTTAGCTTCCAAGCTGCAATTGTTGTTGAATTTGAATACCTGAAGAAAAAAATCCACCATTTTTAGTAATCCTGAAACAAGCCAATGCTCTTAACGATGTGCGTCAAACGATTTCTTGATGGAAATATTGAATGCAAAAGGTACATATTGAAGGGAAGGAACATGCACTTGCTCAGGCTTCATGGTAATTAAGTCTGTGATTCGGGATGAGCATGTCAGGGTGCCTCTTGTTACCCAGTAACAGGACATATAGATGTAAGATTTTGTGATGGCCATTGCCTCATCATCCAGCTTTACATGTCTGAATGGTCTGCCTTCAAACTTGATGATGCACTTTGTGATATCCACCATTATCTTGATCAACAATCTCAAGACTTTAAACATAGGCTTCAACATGCTCAAGTCATTAGGTAAGTGTTTAAGCATTGCAACTGATACTGCCAAAGGGTTATGAGGGTATAGCTGCATTATCAGCCAAAATTCACCATAGCTTGTTGCAAATGCTGCAAGTATAATCACCACTTTAGCATCCCATCTGTAATTTCCAAGCAAATCGAACAAGATCATAGTCCTTGCGTGCAAATCCGACTCGCTGGAGCTCTCTAAAAGCATCTTCAATCAACAGAAAAAGGGTGTAATTTACGTGCACTTATTGCATTGTCTCAGGAGAGCGAATATTGAATTGTAAGGAATCATACCTCACATGAAATTCTGTTGATGATCTGTTGCAGTGACTCTTGTGCTCCAAATACTTCAATGTTCCTTGTATCATTCAATGCACGGGCATCAATATGGGAGCTGCGAACCTGAAAATCAAACGTGTAATTTATATAAAAAAAAATCCATAAACTATTCATCACTTTTGCTCTATGTCAAATTATGGTAAGTATACTCAATTCCTGAAATCATATCTTATTAGGCATCTCTAGACCATTTCTATGAAATTTCACATAAATTCAGCATAACAACACACAGGTAACCTAGAAAGAGAGTCACTTCTGTTCAAGGGCATCATGAGGTACATGATTCGAATCTTACTGTCATAGATTTGTGAAATTAATTTCTACAAAGAAGGGGGCTGTCATGTTACATAATCCATGCATATTTAGGTCGTTTTACCTCTCTATTAATAAAATAATAAAAAAAACATGCAGTCTTACCTCTCTATTAATAAAATAATACAAAAAAAAACATACACACGCAAGTAAGCATGCAAGTCACTGATATATATACATTACTTGTGATTCAGCAGTGTTAAAGATGACATTTTCCATTGCACGAAGCAGTAGCTCAGAATCTAAGTGACGGCCATCAGGGTCATGCGTCAGTAGGATCTTCTTTATAAGCACATCTTCTAAAGAAAAAGATCGGTCAATTCGAAACAAGTTCATGGCCTAACTAATCTGTGATTCTGAGGCGTAGAATAATAACATATGTACAACGAGCTTCAGCTTATTGGCATGTTGATGCTAGCTAGCTATTTATTGATGGCATTGTGCAAAGCCAACAGTAATGTGTATAGTTGTAATAGTCAAAAAGAAGGGTGATATCGCTATGGGACTTCTTTTAATTTGCTTGGAGATCACTAAAAGAAGTAATTCTTGATTAAAGATATTTGCATTGAATAGCAGAATCAAATCCATTTCCTTCTTTCTTTTTTCCACTTTTCCTTTGTAACATGGAAGAGGCTTAGAGTACCCCAAAGAAACATATAGAATAAACCTCAAAGTTCAATTTAATAAAGAATTTGCTTTTCTTCTTAATGATGAAAGTTTGATTTTTGAGGTTAAATGAACCCTAAAAATCATCAATGAACTTTTATTATTTTGATTATATAAATCCTCAACAGATGAATATATGTATCAGTTTTACTTTTCCATGGAAGATTTACTCAACTCAAAGACTATGCTTTTGGCCCAATGCATAGTTTCACCCGTGAACTTTACACAGTTAATCTCTAGCACTCCTTAACTTTTATTATGTTCTATTCAACCTTTAAATTTATATTTTGAATCTATCCAACTCCTATAATACACAAAATCGAAGCATTTTATAAATCAATAATTGTATAAAGTTCAGGGTGAAATTTGGTTTTAAATGACCGAAGTAGAATTTAAAGAAAAAGATAAAAGGGGTTGCCCTTCAACTTTCTTTGCATCTTATTCTGTGGGAACCCAAAAAAAAATAAAGAAAAAGAGAGAATAATAAGAAAAGAAGGAAACTACATATCTTACAAAAAGAAAAGTAAAGAATGACCAGCCCTACTATTTGTGGTATGCAATCATAATATAAATCAATCTTTTGAATGCTAATAGTCATCACAACTGCATTAGGAAAAAGGACTTATGGATTTTTACCATGGTTTTTTTTTTTTTGGTTCATTTTCCCTTTTTTTTTTTCCATTTATTTTTCATCCACCATTGGTGAAGTTTGCTCTAAATTGCAAATAAAAATGAAAGAAAATCCAAAATGTTTTTCTTTTGGTGATCTTTGGGCCCTTAGTTAATGAGTTATGCTTATATTTGCTTGTCAGCTTGTAGGTCAATTGAAACTTGAAAGCTTGAGGTTTGTACTTTGTTCTAGTTTCACAAACCCAAGGCTTCCTTATTCCCTGGCCCCCTAATTGCTGATTAAAGAAAGATTTTGTCAGATTGAGGCTTAATCTTTTGTCATGTTCACATTTTCATAAGAATCTGCAATTATCTCTCAATCTCATTTTCTCTCTCTTTTTTTCTTTGTAATATAAATTAGTCGTAAGCCTGCATGATGTAAGAGGTAATTAAAATTTGTGTAAATTCATTATCATTCATTTGTATGGTATAAAGCTATCTTTAAATCACCACTTCTTAAATAAATATAATTTTGAGTGAAAAATTTTAACATCTTGAATGCTATTGCTCTATAGTAAATAAAAGGGAAAAAGTGAAAGGCTAGCTCTTCCATGTAACATGAAATTCAAAATCAATTAATTTGATGTGTTCTTAAAATTCTGATGCATATAATTTTCCCTTTTTCTAGCGGCCAATATACTGTGAAAGAAAGTAATTTTATAGTATGTTTTTTTTTTAAAAGAAAAAACTGAAGCAGAATTTTTTTTTAAAAAAAAAGCACAAAAAAAGCACAGAAAAATATTTAATATTTTATTAAAAATTATCATCTAGACTTTTAATATGATACTCACTTAATTGTAACTAAATTAGAATAGTAATTTTCTTCATTAAATAATTTAGGATAAAAAATGCCAATATGATAAAATAAGGGAAAAATCGTTGAGGAGAAGAATTGGTTGGAATAATAAGTTTACATAGATAGCATAAGAAACCATTTTCTCTGCTAATTTTTTTATTAATAGGCAGGTTATATAACCTAAACATTAATAAATCACACAATATGGAGCAATCATTCCCTTTAAATTGACAACAATAGAAATTGAACACTGCAGCTCAGGATACCCTTGAAGAAAAGTTATCACTTCATTACTTCCTCACTAGCTTCTATGTTATTTGTTAAATGCATACATCATAAAAATTATCATTACATCAACTAAATTAACCTTTTTTTTTATAATTATCAGTAATCACAAAAATTCCGACTAGTTTGAATCAAGTAGGATGAATCCCATAAGGAAGGTAAAACTATTTTTCTCCATGCGAACTCTTAAACACGAAAGTTATATATATATATATATATACACACACACATAATAGAACAAAAACTTACTTAAAAAACAGTACAAGATTTGCTTTTCTTTTTTTTTTTTCCTTGTAAGACTCTCCTCAATCCTCACTCACACTGTCAACAAGAAGAAACAGATAGCATTTCTTGGTAATATCAGAATGACAAGAAATAATAATAATGCCATAACAAGACAACTCTCATTTACTTAGAATAATATCTGATAGAGATTTGTTTCACTCATTTTGGGTTGGCTCTTAAACTTGCCTCATTTCAGGATGATCATAATTACATGCTTTCATGAATAGTCAATGATGTTTGGTGCTGCAATAATTGCTCTCTTTAAACCTGCATGAATGGCTCTCTATAAAATAGTAAAGTCCTGTTTCTTCTATTGGTTCAGGAATATCCTGTAATTCAAAGCGACAGAAACGACCATGACAGGAAACATGTTCTTCTCTGCCATGGAATCATTGTTTGTTCACTTATCGTTCTGGGATTTGGCTCTAATATCCTTAGGGCTGTTTGTTTTCAGCTGCATAAGAGAAAGGCTCACCAACAATGGCCCGATGCTATGGCCTGTGTTCGGGGTCATACCAACCATGCTTCCCCACATCAATGACACTCTCAGTTTTGCCACCAGAGCTTTGATTAGAGCCGGTGGAACATTCCATTACAGGGGATTGTGGATGGCAGGAGCGCATGGAGTCATGACGGCTGATCCTGTCAACATTGAGTATATGCTCAGGACTAATTTTAAGAACTTTCCTAAAGGAAAATACTATAGGGACAGGTTTCAGGATTTGCTTGGAGATGGTATTTTCAATGCTGATGGTGAATTGTGGAAGGATCACAGGCGAATAGCGAAAATAGAGATGCATTCAAGCAAGTTCATTGATCATTCATTTCAAACAATGCAAGATCTTGTGCACCTGAAGCTGTTAAAAGTAACAGAACGGTTTATCAGGTCAGGAGATAGCTTTGATTTGCAAGAACTGCTGCTTCGTTTCACATTTGATAACATTTGCACTGCAGCTTTTGGGGTTGATCCAGGGTGTTTGAACCTTGATTTGCCTGAAGTTCCCTTTGCGAAAGCTTTTGAAGAAGCAACAGAGCTCACTTTGTTCAGATTCTTGATGCCGCCTTTTGTGTGGAAATCCATGAGGTTCTTTGGCATAGGATTTGAGAAGAGGCTTAGGACAGCAATTGAAATTGTTGATGGATTTGCTGATGAGACGGTGAAGGACAGATGGAACAAACTAGTCAAGCTTGGTAGCTTAAATGATCGATCTGATCTCTTGTCCAGGCTCATGGACATTGCATATGCTGAGAATGGCAAAAGCCAACAACAATTTCCTGATAACTATTTCAGAGATTTCTGTGTAAGTTTTATTCTTGCAGGAAGAGACACAACTTCTGTGGCATTGGCATGGTTTTTCTGGCTAGTGCACAATAACCCAGATGTGGAAAACAAAATTCTGACAGAGATCAATGAGATTTTGAGTCAGCGCAAGCACAAATGCGAAAGCGAAAATGATCATGATAGCATTATTTTCACAGTAGAAGAGTTGAAGAACGTGATCTATCTCCAAGCTGCATTATCAGAATCCATGAGGCTTTACCCATCAGTGCCAACTGAAATAAAAGAAGTGATGGAAGATGATGTGCTGCCTGATGGCTCTGCAGTTACGAAAGGCGGTAGAGTTCTGTACTGCATCTTCTCAATGGCTAGAATGGAGTCTATATGGGGAAAAGATTGCCAAGAATTCAAGCCAGAGAGGTGGATTAAAGATGGAAAAATTGTGAATGAAAATCAGTTCAAATATGCAGTGTTTAATGCCGGTCCAAGGTTGTGCTTGGGGAAGAAATTTGCATACATGCAAATGAAGATGGTGGCTGCTTCAATCTTGTTGAGGTATTGTGTTAAGGTTGTTGAAGGTCATAATGTTGTTCCAAAAATGACAACTACATTGTACATGAAGAATGGGTTATGGGTAACTCTCCAGCCTAGGCTGGTGAGCAATTCTAGCACATAGTAGTATATCAGAGAGTGGTTGAGCCTAACTATGATTAGAAAAAGAGTACTTTCTCTTTTTGTAAGCTCTTCTGAAATTCCAATTATGCAAATTTTTAACCATTGAAATGTTTATTTGGAGTTACATGATAAAGAATTTTGCTGTTATATGCTATTGTACTTCTGTTTCTGTAAATGTCAATGTACTTATTGAAGAAAACTTGTACTGTGTAAAATGTTCACTCCCTTGTCTGGTTGCTTCATTGACTGCTTCCCTTAGGCGAAGCCCAAAAACTTCCATAGAAAATCCTTTGCTGGGGAATCTAAGATTGAACTGATTCGAAGGGAAGGTTTTGTTGGGGTTAAACTTACTGTGCTGTTCACTAATTTGAACCACTGCCTTTCTGGGTCACATGTGCTATCTCTGCTCAAACATTTGCAAGTATTTACAACAATGGTGTTGGTGGAGTCAACGTCAAGGCACACGGTTGTGCCATTGGTGATCTTAGATGATAGGTGCATGCTAGAATCAGAGATAATATCCCATTTTGAAGTAGAGTCTGTGCAAATTATGCCAAGCTTTGCTGGTTTGCCCAATTCATCTGCCTGTAAGCAGAAATATGTCCCCTTAAGTGACAGAGTCTTCTGAGGTGTGTAACTCCAAGCTTCAGAGTCAGTGCATGGGCCTAACCTCAGTGGCTCCAGCAATGATTTTCTTAGAACACAGAGACCCGTTGATGGGTGAAAAATCACTTTATGTGGGTTAGTTTTTGATAGACCTGGCCCTGCATTTTTTTACAAGAACACAATCTTAGACTGTAGGATATGTAATTTACTAAATAGTTCAGGTTTAATCTGATTCAATATTTTCAGCAACCTCACCTTGAAAAGGAGATTGAAGCACGGATATCTGGTGCAGGAAGCTTGAGTTCCTGATATCGCACCAATTCCAATTCAACAGACCATAATACTCATTTAGTCCCACCACTCCTTCCCTCAAATAATAGCTTCCAACCAGTGTCCACAAGGCCAAGTCCCAATCAAGTTCAGCTGCTACACCAATGAAGCAACTCAGGTACCTGTTATCATTCACGTTTGTACCTCTTAAGTCAACTCCAAACTCGCTCACAAACATTGGCCATCCCTGGTCCAGCAAGAATCCCGAAATTCTCATCATATTGTTGACCACTCTTCCACACACTTGGTTCGGGTTCCCACTCCTCCATGCCTGCCCATCTGAAAATCCATACCAATGTACCTCAAAGATTACTTTTCCCGTGAACGAGAGGTTCACCGGACGATTGCGTAGGAATGAGAAGTCTTTGTCATAGTTCAGGCCAGATAGAATAACGAGAACATCAGGATTTGCCGCATGCACTGCTTCAGCTCCTTTTTCCATGTACCTGTGCATATGCCGTTACCACATTAAAATTCAACGCTTTGGGTTACCTTTTTCACCCTCTTTCATTTTATAGTTAATTAGTTATGTTGATCGTATGGTTCAAAGAATGCGCACATAGTGCGCCAGGTGCTCTCTGAACATGTTGGTTAGAGTTTTGGTAACTCTTTTTACAGCCAAGAGAAGCGCAGGAGTTGTTAATTACCTGTACCAATCATTTACATTTTGCTTCTGGCCTCGAAGCTCATTCCTCAGGCTCATTCCAACTACATTAGTGACACCATTGAACAAGGTGGCCATTTGGGTTAAGCCCTTGATCCAAAGGTCTGGATTAAAGTAAGTGTCACCAAAGAAACCATTGCCGTCAAAGTTACTGCAGCACCAGCCAGGCTTGCTTATGTGATTGTCCAATATCACCATCACATTGTTGTCCCCAAGGCTAGACACCACCGCCTACAATGAACCATTTCTTCTAATAGGTTAATAGCAAGTTGCTTAAAATAACGACGCTATTCAATGCAAGAAAAACAAAAAGTAAGCTAATGATAATGTCATCTTATAGGCTTTGTGTATGACAAGTTCTCTGAAAGAGTGCCATCAACTTTGTTCTTATCTCAACTCTTCAAAGATTCCTCTCCACTAATAAAAAGAAATTGCAATTTTACTACTTGTATGAATCTTTAATTAAGGAACAATTTTGAAAATTCATTTGGTTTTAATTACGGTTCAAATACTTATAGGTTTATCTGTTGAAAATAAAATACTCGTATGATAAAAAGGGTTAGTACAAATATTTATATTTATATAAATTAAATTAAAATCATTAAATTTATTTTATTTAATTATAATTATTTATTATTTTTATGTATCAATACTTATAAATATATCGGTAGCTATAATTAAATTAGTATAGATACAATTTTATTTATTATTTTATTTCATTTCTAATTTTATTTGTATAAATACAATTTAACATATTTTAGAATAAAGATTTATACTATGGCCCATGATGTAAATACTTGTGTTGTTGGCCATAGAATTACTTATTTATCCCTTTATTTTATAGGGCATCAAAAAAATTTGAGAGGCAAAAATATATAAAAAAAAATTGTTTTCTAGCGACCCTTGATCGGTATCTTAAACTTTAATTATTGTAATATCATGTTTTATGGAAGAACTAGAGAAACCGAAGAATTGAATCCTACTTTCTACAAATAATATAACACCGCGCAAGCTAAGCTTCAAATATAATAATATTGTATTATCATTCATTTCTTTACATATAAAGTAGAGAAAATTCTATAAAAGAAAATGACAAGATAAATGTCATATCCATCTTATGTTGTGTATAGATCATGCGTATTGACCAACATAACCACTCAAATAACAATGTTGAAAATTGGGGTCATCTTATCTTTTTATTTTTGTGTAAGATATGTCATAAAGTTAGGTGGTGCTAATTAATCAAATAATAATTGCAAAACCACCATGAATTAATATAACATAGTGAGTTTTAGTTACCTGATAAGCCTTGATAAGAGGAAGATCAATGATGGAAGGATTGTTAACTTGAATACCAGCAATGGATTCAACCAAACCAAGGTTTTGAAATGAGTGTCTCACAGTAAGGGAAGCCAAAGTATCATTAGTGACCAAGAAAAGGGGCCAAGTAAGTCTAACACAATTGAATCCCATTGAAACAATTTTCTTGGCAATCATATCCATTGGTTGCTTGCTTAGTCCTTCTGCTACCACTGCCTCTAGATGTGACACCCAATTCACACATGCTAGCTTCACTCTCTGCCCGTTCTCGTCTACAACCCACCTCGAGCTTGTCGACAGAGGCAGTGCTGTGGCTTGTTTTTGTTGAATTGTGATAGGGATGATGACAAAGAAGAGGGTGAGAGTTGAGAGAAAGGTGAAGGATAAGAACTTTGCCATGGTGGTGGGTTTTGCTGAGACTTTGATGTTTGTAGAACTCAAAATTCTTGCTTTTATATGCCAATGAAATTTTGGGTCCCATCATTTTTTTTTCCTGTTATTATTGTTGTTGAAAAATATGTATTTTTTATTAAAAATAATTAATTTTAAAATAATTTCTTTTACGGTTCAAAAAATAATAATTTCTTTTATATCAAATGTATAGAATTTTTTTAAATCAAATGTATAGAATTAATTTTTTTATAATTAATAATAAAATGAATATTATTTTAAATTGTAATTAATAATTACATAATTAAAATATTTATATTTATAATTTTTTAAAAATTATGTAATAAAATCTATAATCCGAAGTTCACTTTTAAATAGTTTCCATTAATATATATATATATATATATATATGTATATATATGTATATATAAATAATTAAATCCTTAACTATCAGTTATTACTATAATATATTTTTAAATTATTTATATAATTAAAAAATATTATAAAGTGTATGAAAAAAATTAAGAGTTAGATTTTTACCTCTCTTTCTAATTAAAAAATAAATACAATAAAATATATGAAATTACATTAAAAATAAATTATATTTTCAATAATCATTTAATATACTAAAATTAATAATCAATTAAATTATATTAAATTATTCATATTTATCAGCTATTAATTATAATTTTCCGACTACCTGTTATAATCCTAACAAATCCCCTAAGTCAAATAAACTTTTAAATCAACTTTCGAATTTTTTTTAACATTAAAAATATTTTTACACTTAAACTTAAATTCTAATGTACATTGTTCAAGTAGTCTTACTTCTATCATTAGACTAAACCATTAATTTAATGTAAATTGTTAATTACAATTATTCAACTTAGTTTAATTCAGGTTTCAAAATTTAAAGTTAATTGTTTTTTTTAATTTCAATAACATGAGTTATTGTGATTCTAGAAAGTAGTTACAAAATATTTAAAAAAATGTTACAGCTTTTGATAAAAAAAAAATTAAAACTATTATTAATTTTTTTTAAACTACTGATATTTAAAAATTATTAAATTTTAATTTATTCAGTATAATCGGAGAAAAATTATACAAGTAATAAAAATTTAATCATTCTTTAAGCGAAATTCATCCTCTACAAGCTGCTCCGATACTTATTAGTAAAAGATAAATAATGTCAAATCAGCCAGAATTTTTTTTATTTCCGAAATAAACTTGGTAATACTGGTCACCCATCATTTTCTTTCTATTTGAGCAAATGAGTCCTATTGTTATTATTTTTTAAAAAAAATTACTATTTATACATCATAAACATGCTCATGAACATAATCTAATAATGTGGGATCCAAGAAAATCATTGATATTAGGAAAAACCCATTTATAAGCCTTTAAATTTTAATATTTTGTTCTATTGAGCCCTTAAATTTTAATTGTGTTGTATTGAGCCCTTATACTTTTATATTTGTACACACTAAGGACTTTTTAAAAAAATTTCATCCCTAAACTTGTGTTTAGAAGTCAAATTGCTACCTTTAAAATTTTTTTCATCAATTTCATCCAATTAAATACCACTTTAAAAGATATTAAATAATTTTTATTAAAAATAGTTCAATCGATTAAAATTTTATATTTTATTCTTTTAATGTATTTCAAGTTAAAAATATATATTTTTATTTTCAATTAATAAAAAATTAATTTATTTTTAAATTTAATGTATATTTTTAAAAATAGTTGAAAATAGTGAAAAATATATTTTTTGTTCAAAAATTTATTTAATTTTATTCAATACTGTAGGCAATCATACTTATTTTTTATGGGCTTTCACTTGGAGGTGAACATTTGGTTAGTTTTTGTCTCTTTTTCTAACTGAACTGAATTAATCAAACCAAACTCTAAAAAATTGAACCGATCAAACTAGACGAGAAATCAAATTGAACCAAAGTAACTGAATCAAACCAAATCAGAAATT
>CATIWM010103638.1:0-10688 GCA_949671775.1 Mallotus repandus | reverse complement strand
TCTTTTTCCTATTTTTATTGATTTTATATTTTTTATAGTAAGTTTAGTATTTTTATCATAAAGTTTATATTTTTATGGTATAAATATCATCTTTATTATTTTTAAATATTTGTTGCTACCTTCTCTATTTATTTATGTATTTATTTCAGCATTTTTACTATTTTTACGTTATTTTTGTAAATTTTCATTGCATCTATGTTTTTTATGATAAATGTAGTGTTTTTATCATCTCACTTGCATCATTATTATTTCTATTGCATATCTATTATTTTGTCATTTTTATTGCTTTCTTTGATAAATTTATTATTTTCATCATAAAGTTAATATTTTTATGGTGAGAATAATGTCTTTGTCACCTTTACTATTTTATTTGCATCTTTCTCATTTTATTCCTTTATACTTACATCATCATAAAAATCTTATTTTTAATAAAGATGATGACTTCACATTAAAATACCCAAATTTTCATAATCTTGCATCATGCATACATTAGCACCCTTGTTTGCTTATGCGTTTAATTATTCCTTTATTTATTATTTCAATTATGAATGAATGGAATATATTAAATTGTCCTATGTGTGATGCGTGCCTGCATGTGTATGAAAGCTAACCTTTGTTTTGTAGGATTATTAGAATAGGTTTATTCTATTTCCTTTTTCCATTTTAATGTAATGAATAGGATAGACATTTTTCAAGGCAATATAATCCTTAATCCCAATTGCCCTTCTTTATTTCGATTTTGGATGTATTTATTAGAATAGGCTCTTTCTCTCGGGTTGTAATCCTTAATCCCTTTCCTCGTTTTTTATTTTGTTTATTTGCTTGCTTATTTTTATTATTTCTTGCATACTTGTGTGCTATGTGCTTACTTGCTTACATGATTATTTGCTTGGTGGATGCTTGTTTATTTATCTTGTGATGAATGCTCGTTAATCCAATTATCCCGCACTTTATTTCCAATTTAAACTGACTAATGCTTGAGTGTGGTAAAAATGCATCATAAAACAGAAACTATGGTGAAGTAGTGAATAAATAAGCAACATGTGTAACAAGAAACAGGATAAGTAACTCCTACCCCTCGAACCCGAATTCTCTAGTTATGAAAGTGGATTTTTTTCACTTCTTCCCAATTCAAGTCAGGTGGTGACTCCAAATCTGCATATTATCACACTCACCATATGCACCTTGGTCCCTACCCTAGATAATACTAAATGACATTGCCACTATGATTCTATTAGAGTCACGAGGCGACAAAGATAGGTATTATCACCTTTAGCCTTTACTCGATCAAGAAAAGTTGTAGAGCTTAAAGTGACGCGGCCCGACTCCCAAGTCCAAAATAGGGTACAATTTTTCTTGAGTAGGTAAAAGAATGATAAACTCTCTGATCGGAGTCTGTAACCCTAATCATATAGGGGCATTCTTGCTAAAGGATACCAAGCCATAAGCTCAACGTAACTCATATAAATAAACTAGTAGAAATCTCCCATAGGATCCCACCAAGCTTTTACATGCTATCCTTGTCTTGATGTTGTCTATTTGACCTGATATTCATAAATGTCATGACATCTTTAGTGTCTGCCACCATTTGCAGTCATTATGTCAGCCTTCATAGTCTATCCATGATTAGAACTATGTGATCCTCGTTTACCATGTGTAAGCCCGATACACGAGGAACGATGAGAATTATACACCTAAGTTTGGATAGTCTGTAAGGACCGACAAATAATGATATTTTTTATGATGGAATCTATAGGAATCGTCCATTTGTCCTTATCAGATCAAGTGGATAAATCAAGAATTTAACTAAATTATGGACACTCATGTTGAAAGAGTCAAATTATAAATTATCGAATGAAACCTTTATGTATCTTGGTAAACACATTGAATATCGATGAAAGAAACACAAACTTGGATCCCTTATGTCGACTATAGTTCGTACGCTCGAGGGGGGGCATGAGCTATAGGCGCCATTTGAGACCTGACAATTAGGCCTTCATTGACATTGTGTAGTCACCTCGAGTACATTTGGGCATTGTTCCCTAGTTTACCTCTTGAGTCTGATCATCATAAATTGAAACAACCTAGTTTGAGAGCGGAACCATAGTCCCCTGATGGCTATGATTCAAAAACCCACTTAGGATAGAATTCTCTACCACGTGCAGTAATAAGGTTAGATAGAGAGATTGCTTGTGTTTGGTTTGTTCATTTTCTAGGTTTTACACTAACCCTGTTTACTCGTTTTATTTTTTCTTTCTTTTTTCATGCATACATACATACATCTAGGGGGCATTTTGTCATGAACTAATCCATGATTTTCTTACAACCATCTTCCATCACTACATTAGCAAAATTACAAGTATCACACCATGCATACACGTTAACCGTTCTCTTTTGCAGAATTCATCACATCTCGCATGCATGTATCATTCCTTTCATCATTACAACATGCATACTTGTACAGAGACATAGCTCCTCAAAAGTTTTACAATCTCTAAGTCTCTTCAAATCTCTCGAGAAAGGTTAGCAACAGTTAAGAATCAAAATGGCTAAACAGCTCAGGAATAAAAGCATCAGTGATCTATTCAAAGAGCATGTGAAACAATTTGTGGCTGATGGTGGTTCAATTGACATCCTTTGGGCCAAAATCAGGGCTATCCTTAAGACTGAAGTAAACATGCCTTTGACCAAACTCCAAAAGACATGGACAAGGTAATCCTCTTAGTAGTAATGACAAGGGGGCAATTGGCACTCTTAATCCTGATATGAACAAAAAGAAAGACGTCATGAGCATGCCTGGGTATATTGAAGGTAATTATGAGCTTTCTCAAGAAAGGTTTTTTCAACCCTTTCCCAAGTCAACTAGTGCAATTGAATTTGAATTGGCAATGAAGATCCAAGAATTGGCTAACAAGATCGTTTAGTTTGAAGCCTTTATGAAGGAAAATACTAATATTATGATCAAAGGCTTTGGTAAATTCTCTAGGTTCACAGATGAGCTCCTGCAAGGTCACTCCAAGTAGCCCTATTGCTCTAATCTTGATGCAGCTAAAAGTCAAAAAACTGGTAACCAGAGTATAGAGGGCTATGGTCCATTACATCCAGAGCTCCCTATTAAAAAAATTTATCAAGCAATATGGGTAAAACACAGCCGAATGTCACAAGGCATGACTTAGAAACCACCAGGCAAAAAAATGGTGAGAGTTTCTTAAACTACATCGCTCGATGGAGAGGAAAATTTGCCTTGATGAGGGATAGACCTCTGAAGGATAAGCAAATATAGATGGTAATTAAAGGAGCATAGCCTCACTTCCACAAGCAGATGCAATTTGTCCAATATCCCACCTTCGAAGCGCTTCACCAAGTTGGCATCCGAATTGAAGATGAGGAAATTTCTCAACCTAAAAACCCGTACCAGAAACCAACTCAGCTTAACCAGAACACTCACCTGACTGAAACAATCCTAATGTGAGAGCCTTGAGAAATAAAAAATATTCAAACTTTAACATGCCTTTATCTAAAATCTTTCAAAGACTTCAACAAAAAGCCTCTTTAAACCTCTTGAGCCCAAACCTTTACCTAACCCTTTACCCCCTCACATTAACTATGCCTTCTTTTGTCACTTCCATCAAATGCCTAGCCACACAACTGAAAATTGTTATATCTTGAAGGATATAATCTAAGATCTGGAAGACTCTAACAAGATCGCAGATCCAGAAAAATAATCTAATGTTAAAACCAGCCATTTACCTAACTACCAAGACACGCCTGCATCATACACTATCTCTCTAAGGCTCCTCAAGGCTTTCATGGAAAGTTCTATCCAATATGTTCTCAAGAGAGAAATAGAAAAACCAGAAAGGGGAGGAAAAGACAAAAGCAAGTTTCTTAAGCCCCACATATGACCCGAGTGGTGATGAAATGAATCCCTCTATCCATGAGCATGTGTCTGTGTCCAAGGATAAAGATGGAAAAGAACTAGAGAAGAAGAGGAAGAAGAGGATCAATTAAAATAACCCTCTGGCAAGCTTGACCTTAAGACGAAACCACTAGCTACATTGTCGCCCTCGCCAAGACCAGCGTAGATAATACATTTTTTGACGATGAATCCATCCCTAATATTACATGAACTATTGATCCATTTAAGTCTTTTGATATATCGAACTCTAAATTTAATGCAGTGATGTTTGAACTTTGCCTATCTGTGTGATGTTTCTTACGATAATGATGAGCATTTTCTTTGAATCTTATATGGGCATCTTTAATATCCATTCCATTAACGTTGAATCACTTAACATGGGCATGGAGGAAAGCTCTCGGATGCTGCGTATTCAAAAAAATATTACCCCTAAAACGATGAGGAAAATGAATAATAATGAAGATATAATGATAATGATGATGAAATGACGAAATGAAGAATGAAAAATGATAAGAGATAACACTTAATTAAAAACTGGAAAGGCTAATTAAGGACAAAGGTATCATCAGTTTGAAGTATTCAACATGCAACCATGCCCGTGATAAATGCTAATCAGTATAAATGAGGAGAATTATTAGAATTGCCCATGCTGAGAAGTAAATGCCTGAATTAATATCTATCACAAAGGAAAAATTTACATCTTAGAGTTCATATCTTTCTATGATGTAATTGCATTAATTTATGTTGTTAACTTTTTTCCATTTCATTGTATTTGTTATGGTGGTATGACAACCAAATGAAAAGACGGACAGAGAAGAGCACAACAGAAGCAAAGATTAGAAAGCAACAAAAGCCTCATAAATAGTTAATCAGTCAGTACATCTCAAAAATATAAAAAATTCTCTATCAGTACAGTTAGAAAAAAAAGGAGGGAAGTCAATACCTAACTCCATCCTCGTCATCATCATCGTCATTGTCACCGACATATGGAGATCCTCTCTTGCTGGGTCCAATATCATGCACCCTCAGCCCCTCCAGCTCAGCTCACAGTCTCTGAATCTCACTCTAGTAGTAGGCACCATTCTACTGGCGAATCGACTCCTAATGACAGACAGCCTCATCTCGCTCCCGCATCAGCCTCATATGCTTAAGCTGCATCATCATAACATATACATGCATTAGCACACATGCATTCATAACATACACAAATACATATTGATGCATAGTTCAAATAGGAAACAAGCCAAAGTGGAAAAGACTTACATGAGCCTCCACAGAGTAGTGGACATAGTGACTCATCAAGCCTGAAGTGCACTGGTACTAGTACATAGCTATCTCTCGAGGAACCTACAAGCAGAACAATCAGTAAGTAACAAACACAAAATATCAAAGCAGTAAAAAGCAGGTTTAAAACTCATATGAGTTGCATCCTCAGGGATAAAGGCCACAAGCTCTATCAATGCAGGGACCACCTGAACTATTAACTCACCATAGAGGTTGTGCGCCCGAACCATGGGAATTAGTGGTAGTGCAGCCACCCCAGAGATGATCCGAACAGTCTCAACAAGGGCATCAGTGGCAACCCCAATGCCACTCAAAATATCAACAATGCTCCTAGTGCAAGACCTCTTTGAATGAGGCTACTGAAAATAAATAAAAAATGGTCAGAATGAAAGGATAGGAAATGCAGAGAAAGTATAGAAAAACAAGACATACCTGGTGAGCAGAAGAAGAGGAAACACCCGCAGGCGGAGCGAGTGGAGTAATCATGAAATCCCTCACAGCACCATCAACCAGGCGAGGGATGAGACTCTCCAGATATGAGATACCCTCTGGCTCTAAGAACAACTAGTGATCAGTCCTGACCAACGCCTCCTTTTAGGTAGGACCCACCATATCCTTCCCCCAGAACATATCAAGGGGAGGAGAATGAGGGACATGAAAAGCAGTAGGTCCTAAGAACCAGTTCGCCATATGCTTGCCGAGGTACCAGGCACAATTAACAGATGTCACAAACAGAATCCGCCTATCGGTAATCTCCCCAGCTCTAGTCATCACTGCTGAGAAAGATATGGGGTAGCCCTCCCACTACCATCGAAGATGTATTTGCAATAAAAAATTGTTGTAAAAAAAAATACAAAAATCCAGAATAGGGAAGAAGAGATAAGAAACCAACCTGGTTGAATGTCAACTTAGTAAGAGCAACGCATATAGCCTTTAAAGACTGTATAAGGCCCCTCCAAGGCTAGGCAGTCCAGATGGGGAAGTAAGGGAATCCCTCATGCATCTTGGGAATGATAGGAGGAGTTAGCACACAGAACTCAAAGGCTCAAATCTGTCAGAGAATATGTGAGGAATAGTGTACTCAGAACATAAGGAAAAAGAATCGTAAAGCATCTAAAACAACTCACATCGACCACCAGCAATATCCCGCAGATTCACGAGCTGTCTCTGCATGCATCATCCAGTCCATAGAGGAGATAGCCATAAGCAGCAGCACCCCAATCATAACCTCACAAGGTATCGAGGTCCTATAGCAGAGGAAGCAGCCAACAGCCGCCAATGCTGGTCATATTAAGGAACACCATCGCACTCATCAGATAGAAGATGAAGCACCAGGCGCATATCTCGATGCTAATAGTACCATCTCCGGTAGCATCATTGCAGGCCTACCAAAATCGATCATAAGAAATTAGGCTACCCCAGCCAACTCTGAACTCAGGGGGCAACCCAGCAAATCTTAGCACAGCCCCATAGGGTCCTCTGGGATGTCAAAAGGAATCCACTGACCAACAAAAGAGATCCCCATAATAGCAACAAAGTCAAGGGGCGTGATCGTCATCTCCCCAAACTAGAAATAGAAGGTGTGTGTGTAGTCTGACTACCTTTTGACCAGTCATGGCTGCCTGAAGACTTCTCAGCATCTCCGGTCCCTCTAGTAGACCATCCAAGATGCCGTCAAAGCCGAGATCATGCACTCCGTCTCGTACCTCTATGGGTAGCCTCCGGTAGAGCTTCTTAGCTCCAGTGAAGCTACTGGGTAGAACCAAGTGGGTCACCAAGCTCTAAAAGGGAAGTCAGTAAAACACAAGTTCTAACTTAAAATTTTTCCACCTAAGTGTCATGATAAGCACTAACTGCTGTTTAATTATTATTTGCAGATAAATGAAATCACACAGTTAGGACAGGAAACATGGTAAACAAAGTCCTAGCATGCAACCTAATAAAAGTAAGTACAACTCTAAGTATCATTCAACATGCGAGGGAGCTAATTCTAGAAGGGAAGTATCATAAACACTAAAGTTCTCAAATAATCCAATTTATTACTAAGTTCGTAAGCACTAACTTCGTAGATCATATCATGCAAGAGAACGTTAAAGAAAAAAAATGAGTTCAAGGTACTGACCTGCTAACAATGAAGCACTAGACATGCTTCCTCAAGTTCGAGACGAGAGGAATCTCCTGGCCCCTCATCACTCTATGCCGCGAGTGATGAACTCGCATTGGCTTCCAACGTGCAGCACCACCTATAGCTTAACCCACATGGGCAACCCCTGGGTCTAGCTCCTCCAAAGGAATATCGAGATCGAGGATGTCCATGAAATCACCTCCGCCTCCTTACATGGGTTTTATAGGAAAAAAACCTAAAAGTCCAAAGAAAGCCTCAAGGAGGAGAGAGAAGACAAAGTGAAAAGAAAGAAAAATGACAAAAAAGAAGCCTTTTATAGGCCTCGGCTCCGTGGGTTGACCAATGCCTATGGGTCGTTGGACCCACTTGTGTGGGATCCTCCCACAAGTCCCTCTGAAGCTCACTGGAACCCCTAAAATGTGCATTCTAAGGTCTCAAAAGGTCCCAATAGCACAATGAAGGCCTGAACATCAACCTAAGACATACTCGAGGGCCGGAAACCTACAGCAAAAGTCAGAAAGTCCTTTATGACATTTTCACTCATTTATTTACATAAATTCATATATTCATGCATCCATACATGCATCTGCACTCTAAATATCATTTTCTAGTGCTCTCGAGGTGTACTCATACTAGAGAGGGGCACGTGATAGGGATGGACTAGTCAATCTCAATAGCGATCGTCTCACTTTGACGAGATTCTCAAAGCTTCTCGACTTTGACCAACAGCTCCGAGCTAGGATTCTCACTTATAATTAATCTAATTATTAACAACCTCATGAAAGATAGTTAATCCGCTAAAGGAGAAGTTGTAGGGAACCGAGACATTCGGGTAACTTGCGATTATCATGTTAGACCTTGGAAGAGGTTTAAATGTAAAAAAAAAAAAGAGGGAAGAAAAAAAGAAGAAAAAATAAATAGTAATAAAGATCATACTTAATCTACTCTAATGCTCAAATCTTAAGTAAGAGTATTCGAGGGAACTCTTTGACAGCATTCGCGCTGAGTGATAAAAGGCGAGGAATGCCTGAGAAGAGAAAGAAGTATGATTAAGCATTTACCTCCAAAGGGAATGACATGACATCAAGGGTTGCCTCGTGCATTACAATTCTCGGTGACATCATTTGGTAAATTTCCTTTTTATCATGAGGAATGCTTACTCTTCACTTGGTAATTAGAGATATCCTTGGTAAATTAATGCTAATCAAACCTTAGAGAAATAGCTAGAACAGCATCAAGGTGAGATAACCGCAGTTGGATTGACTCGAAGTTCCTGGTATGCACCACTCGCCAGTGCAAGTAAGCCACTGAAAAGCACGAACAAAATGCTCATGCATCATAGTTTTTTTAAAAATACCAAGTTGCATCATAACATCTTTATTTTACAAACACCACAATCACACAATACTTCTCACAAAAAGATTTTGCATGTAGTTTGGTTTCTTCGAAACCTGGCACTTAAGGCCTTTAAAGGCTACACGGTGTGCACTAGTCGCTTGTAGCTTGGTAAAGGTTACACGACACCCGTTAGTGGATTGGAAAAGGTCATGGCACCCACTGTTTGTAGCTTGGTAAAGGTTATATGACACCCATCATTTACAAATTAGTAAAGGTTACACAACACCCGTCATTTTATAGCTTGGTAAAGGTTACACGACACCCACTTGTGGCTTGGAAAAGGTCACAGCACCCCATCGTTTGTAGCTTAGTAAAGGTTACACGACACTCGATGGTGGCTTGGAAAAGGTCACGACACCCGCCGTTTGTAGCTTGGTAAAGGTTACATGACACCCGTTGTTTATAACTTAGTAAAGGTTACACGACACCCATGGTTTGTAGCCTGGTAAAGGTTACACGGCACCCATCATTTAAAGCTTGGTAAAGGTTACACGACACCTGTTGTTTGTAGCTTAGTAAAGGTTACTCGACACCCGCTTATGGCTTGGAAAAGGTCACAGTACCTCATCTTTTGTAGCTTGGTGAAGGTTACATGACACCCCCACCTTGTGGCTTAGAAAAGGTCACGACACCCCCGTTTTGTAGCTTGGTGAAGGTTACATAGCACCCCAAAAAGATTTTACATGCATTTTGGTTTCTTTGAAACCTAGCACTTGAAGCTCGTAGGGCTATACAGTGTACCCCACTTTATGGCTTGGTAAAGGTTGCATAGCACCTCATGAAAGTTTTTATCTCATTGGTTTTTAACTTGCTTCCCATGCATTGATAAGCATCAGCTTGATCAGCGCATGTGAAGCAAGGGCCAACTATTGATACCCAAAGTTTGACAGTCCCCCAAAAATCTAATGATGGAGGAGTCTTGTCAGTCAGACAGGGGGAAAATTTCTTAGGAAGTTTTCTCGAGTGTGCTTAGATCGAGAAACCCAAAATATACCAAAAAGGAACCAAAACTAAAAAAAAGCCAAGTTGGGCCAAAAATGACCAAAAAGTATAGTAAAAGCCCTTGGGGATAGGTCAACCTACGAGCTTGGGTTGATAACCCATGAGCATGGGTTGTTTAACTTAGTCCATGGGTCAAAATTACCCATCTACCCCTACATGGGTCAGATGACCCACGCACATGGGTCATTGACCCAAGCTTGTGGGTCCATAGACTTATACTATAACAAAATGGTTTTTCTTCTCTTGGAAAGGGAGAGTGGCACATTTTTTGAGGCAGATGTCCTGAAAGGAAAAAACCTAATGTTTTTGGTGATTTTTTGTCATCTTCTCTCATCCCTAAAGCAATTCGAGACCCTATCTAACCCAAACACTTAACCTAAATCATTTTTCTCACTAGGATTTAGACCCATAAATCCAAACCAAACCACATCTTTGTCAAAGCACACATCAAGGTAATTACCCAGTCCCTCTGAGGATCTCCTAATTATTTTCCAATTAAAAATTACATTTTTATCATCTTCTTCATCTTATTTCCATCATTTTGTTTGCATTTTATTGCAAATATCTATTATTGTGAATAAAGTTGTGATTTTTGTAGTGCTTTGAAGTTTGTGAATAAGATATATAAAAGAAAAAGGAAGTTCAAGTTGAATCCGAGAGTATTTGCATTCATATTTGCATGTTTTCCATCATTTTTGCATTATTTTTCATTTATATAAAAAATGGGTATTCTAGTGTAAAATTAGCATTATTATTATTATTATTGCATTATTTCAATTTATTATATTTACTGCAATATTTTTATTTATTTTTCTGCATTTTTTTCAATTTTTATTGCATTTTTACTATTTTTATCATATTTATGATATTTGTGATAAATTTGGCATTTTTATCATAAAGTTAATATTTTCATGGTAAAAATGTTACCTTTATAACTTGAATATTTTTATTTCTGTGATT
>CATIWM010103603.1:0-21578 GCA_949671775.1 Mallotus repandus | reverse complement strand
AAAAAATTAACATTATAATTATTTTTATATATTAAAATTAAAATTATGTATTATAAAATATTTTTATAAAAATATTATTATTATTATTATTTTAAAAAAATTGTTGACTTTTGATAAATATTTTTATTCAAATATTTAATGTATATTTTTATTAATTTATATATTTTATTTATAAATTTTTAAAAAATAAATGTTAATATTTAAATATTAAACTAATTTATAATTGATTTGACTTAATTTCTAAGTGAATCAAAAGTCATTCTTTAGAAAAAAGAGGGAAATAATGATTCCCATTTATGGAGGAATTACATTCCCTTTTCGTTGTTAATTTTAGCTAAACAAACATTAGGAATCAGAATCGTCCATTCTGATTCCGATTTTCACCCTTAATTTTTACCAAATAAACACACTCTAAGTAATTTGGTTATCCTATTTTGAGCTTTTTTTTTCTTGTTTTATTTTAGCCTTAATTTTTTTCATTCACACGTCTTGCTTTGCCGGCTGGTTGAGAAGGGTGACCAAAAAAAAAAAAAAACTGAGAGAGTTCTGAGCATGTAGATGACATACAACTGACCATTGAACATAAAATAATCAATTACTTGAGTGGGGAACTATGATAACTATAATCCAAAATGGCTAGTAAAGTTCAGAAGATTGAAGAGAAATACTGAGGAAAGACGAAGAACCTTGATCCATCATTCATCCAATTTTGGACAAATTATATTATGGACATCTGTCTATATTACAATATAGATTAGGGTCTATCACACGTGTGAAATAAAAAATATATATTTTTGTTATCACCGTCGTCAACCAGTGATAAAATTACTGTAACTAGAATAGATGATAGGATTGAACATGATCAAAAGTAATCATCTAGCTTAACACTCTCGAAAAGCTATCCTTCAAGAATTGGTTCAGCCTCACCCTTGAGTGCAATTTTCAAAGATTTGAATGAAGGAATATGTGCACCAAAAAGAGTTTGGTGAGTATTTATAAGTGAAGAGAAGAGAGGATTAGAGAAGCAAAGCAAGTAGGCATAATCGACTTCCCAAAAGATTTATGCCAATAGGTGCATGGGATCAAAGTTTTTTTTTCTTTTTTTTTAAACAATTCATTCGTAGGTCGAGCGAAAGAGATTGAACTTCTAGTGCTGAATCAAAGAAAAAAAAAATAGTTGTACCTCATCCTTCAATCTGGCCACAATGCCCAGTGCAAATTATTACAAAAAGAAAAAATTAATATAAGATACAGACCTGATATGAATCAGCTGTCACCCCTCATCCTTTGGTTTTCCTTATAGAGAAGCGGCAAGAATCAAATATGCTAGCTGAGGAGGATCACTAAAAGGATCATCCAGTATATAGGTGCAAAATGGTTTAACAAAGTAAATCCATGAATAGAAAGCTTTCTTAGGTGCAAAAGTTGTAATGAACCTTGGTTAATAATTAATAATTAATAATTAATAATTAGTGTTTGTTGACAATATTATTAATAATATTATTAATTTAATATATATTAAATAAAAATTTATGAACCTAATAAACATATACTAGTTAAGTAATGAACTTGTATTATTTTTAATGTTTTGTATATATAGGTTCATTAATTGTAACGTAGAGGTTCGTTCATCATAATTTTAATATATTATTTTTCAAATTCATTTGTTTAGTTTTTCTATCTAATGAACTTATATGTTTTATCTTACCTACACTATTTAAGTAATGAACCTACAATCTTTAACTAAAATAAAAATACAAGTAAAAATCTATTTATTATAAATAAGAAATAAAAAATTAAATAATTTTTTAATGAATAAAATTTTTAGTTTGACAAAAATCATGAATAAAAAATTAAATTCAACCACTGTAATTAATAAAATAAAAAGAAAAAAAAAATAAATTTTTGATAAATAAAAAATACTTTTAAATTTTTTAACGAGATTCAAAGGAAAATATCAATAAACATGCAAGTGAAAGTCAATCAACATGTAGCTGAAGATCAATAAACATGCAAGTGAAGATCAATAAACCTGCAGGTTCAAAGGTCAATGAACCTACATTATTTAAGTAATGAATCTACATGTTTTATCTTATAAACATACATTATTTAAGTAATGAACATATATTATTTAACTAAAATAAAAATACAAGTAAAACTCTTTCTCTCTCTCTCAGCTCTATATATATATAATTATGGTGACAAAGAGACAGGTTTTCCGGTCTCAATTTGTTTACTTATATAAGCCCATGCTTTGAGAAATATGAAAGCACTTTTTTTTCCATCAAATACCGTGTGGTGAGTGGTTATGCCAGTGCAAAACCCTTTACCGGGAAATAATGTTACTTGCAGGGCCATTGTCCATGCCATTGTCTTTGATATATGCAATGTAGGAACGTGGTCGTGCAGCAGCAGCTTCATGGATCTCCTTGTTGATGTAGTCATCAAATTGGCATTAGTCTTTAGAAGTGTTAATGAAACACTGATTCAGAGAGTAGAAAATGGGCAGTCTTAGGGAGTTCAGAGGCCATGTAAGGTGACCAACTAGAGGGAGGAAATGGAGAAAGGTCTGAGCGAGTGAGTTTTTGAGTGTAGGGGAGATTGTTGAGTGAAAAATAGCAGAAGTTTACTATCACCTTCTTCTTCTTCTTCTTCTTCTTCCTGGTTAAGTTAAACAATAAAAAAATAAAATCCATAAAAAAAAGGCGTGTTTTGCCTTTTTAAATCACACGTGTGTGGTCCATATTGCAATATGGACATGGGTTCATAGTATAACAGTTGCCAATTTCGACTCATGTTCTTTATTACCATTTTTTGGTGTCCCTCATAGGCTGAGGGACTGTAACCCGATTTGTACCTTCTCTGGTCTGCGACTGCACGGATCAATTCAATCCCTTTTGTCGCATGGGCTTTGTAGATTGGTTTGATCTCGTGTGGGCTGTATGAGTTCACCTTATTTGGTGCAGGGTATATACTATGCACCCTTATCCATATTGCAATATGGACCAGACACGTGTGAATTGGCAAAACACACCTTTTTTAAAAAACTTTTTTAGACATTTTTGGATGATAATGAGTTATCCACCCAAGAAATATACCCTTACACCAGTTGCAGCTCTTTGTAAGATTAGTTGAAATTAAGATTTTGAAACAAAGATATCTGATGTCAATGAAATTGCATAATATTAATGAATTTTATTTTATTTTTTAGGGTTATTTGCTAAAAAAAAATGACTTATAGCGGTTTTGGCAATTTAATTGAAGCATTTTAATATTGGCAGATTAAAACATAAATTTATAAATTTTTGCAATTCGAAACATCGATCAAATATCCAGTGATCGGATGCTTATGTGGCAGGCGAATCTCAACTGTAAAAAACGCTATAAGTCACATTTTTTTCGAAAAAGTGTAAAAAACGCCCATAATGTTCACTTTTATCTCCATATTGGCCCTTTATCTTTTAACTATTCAAATACAATATTTAAAATGTAAAATTAGGCTCATTTAATTCTTCATCAAAAGCCAAAAAAAAGGAAAACAAAAACAATATCAAACGAGTCAACACACTTGCCATGGAATGTTAATAACAACTATATGATTGTTATTATTGGTATTAATAATATTAGTATTGTCTTATTTTTGTCTATGTCTTCCTGTTTCTGTTCAACGTCGGTGATGAAGCGGCGGTGGAGGTCATGGTACTTTTGTTGGTAGTTGTGGGAAAAGGTGAGGATGTGAGGGAGGGAGGTTCTGGTTTGGAATTCTATGGCGACAAAATCCCAATTCTTGAAACCATGTCACCGCCTCTGTCACCACCACATCCACCTCCTCTTCCTTTCTCATCATCGTTGTTTTAGAAGAGAACAAAATAAAAAATTTAAGTTTAAACTACCATCAATTAGTACTATCATCCTCATCAAAACCACCAACTACCTATAGCATCAACATCAACCTCATCACCATATCGCGGTCTCATCAAACAATTTCTCATCTTAACCTCTTTTGACAAGCTTTTTAACCATTATTGTTTTACCCATACTGCCCATCCCACAAACACCAATCATGCCCAGAAGGATCTTAAGCAAAGTAGCAGGCCATGCCCACAACGGGGCAACGACGATTATGATGGTGCCATATGTATCTTACAGAGGCTACCTTCGGTGGGTCCCGACGTTTTGAGAGTGCAGTGAGGAAGAAATTGATTTGTGTGTAAAAAAGGAGAGATGAGTGTGTGAAGTTGTGGTTTTGATGAGAACCATTCCTTAGCCCATAATATTACTCCCAGAAGAAAAGCTTGTAAAGGCAATGTTAGTGTTTCACAAATAAACAAATTTGTAAAGGCAGTAACCATTGAAATTGGATTACAAAAAAAAAGTTTCAAATTTGAAAAAGAGGGTTTACTGTGACAAGAAAGAAGAGGCGGGGACGATCTCTGGGATAAGAAAAGTGGGTTTTGTTCATTAGGAGACGCTCTTTGGGACAAGAAAGGCGATATCGACATTTTGATTTAGGAGCACTTATTTCTGCAAGGGGAGCTTGCATATTTAATAAAATGCAACGTTTGTGTGAAACGGTGCATAACTTACATGTCACTAAGTATTGCTGACATGGACATTTTGTCCAAATAAAGACTATCACACAAGGCTCCGTTCACTGAAATGTCATTCCGTGTTTTGAGTTGCCAAACTTTAAAAAATCATGTTTTATTTTACCAAGTTTTAATTGTTGTGATTAAACTACCAAAACTGCTACAAGTCATGATTTTTTTTGTAAACAAACCAAAACTAAAAATCAAAGAATGACATGTGGCAAATTCAAGAATGTTCTACAAAAATATTGCATAATTAATTTTGTCTCTTTCTACATTACTTGGTGAGTTGGCAATTCTATTATAACATCAAATATTTGCATGTGAGCTTTTGAAAGAATTGTCATATGGGCTTATGGACCCTTCACATAAACTATTATCTCGCTGCATACTTCCACTGCTCTTTCTGCAATAGGTTAATGAATTATTGCACTTGCTACAACATAACTTGATGCTTGAATTGTTGGTAAAACAAAAATGAGCCACAATGTTGTATTGCTTTATATTTTATCAATGATCTCTTTTAGCAAATTAGTAATTAAATACATGTCATTCACTTTCTTTGAAAAATTAATAGATCTAAGAAATACTGAGTCAAATCCAGAAACAACCATAAATTATTTGAAGGCCTTTTTTGTGGGTCACTAAATTCATCACTAAAAATATTAACACATGTTTAATATCAACTGCTTTTCATAGATTGCAACAACCTTTATACATTTGCCTTTTCTTGTTGAAGTAAAGTGGTCCTTAAATTTGGCATTTTTTTTGTCATTTTGGCCATTATACTTACACTTTTCCATTTAAACTACTAATCTCGCCTAAATAATTACTTTTAAATCCCTCACCACACAATAAGCGAATAAAAAAAAGCACATGTTCCAGTGATTTGACAAGACATCCATGTAGGATGACACATATGAAAATAAAAAAAAGAAGCGATACAAAAACAGAATCATGTTTCTCTTGCCCCCATTTTGGAACCCTAATAACACTAATCTCTCTGAATTAAAAATTCTTCCCTTCTGAAATTGTTGAAAGGATAATCAAATCAAATTTAAGACTTTAACTTTCATTCAATTTAGTTAGGGAAAGGGACGAAGCACCTTTCCAAAAAGCCTGAGACCCCCTTCAGGAAGAGCCATAAGCGCAGACATCTTGTTCCTATCAGAACTGAAAGGCTCAACCTTGAGTATATTAAACTCTTTGCATTGTGCCTCAAAATCACTACCTAAAAGCAAGCTAAATTCTAACAAGGCCTTTTTTGTTGGTGTTCCCAAAAATTTTCTTTTTCCATCTTCATCCTAGCTAATTTTACAACCTATATTTTGAAATATAACCTGCAAAAGCAAGCTTAAGACTCCAAAAATTTATGATGCCAAATTTTCTTTAGGATCTACTATTGTTAATATCTTTAACCCTTCCACATATCCATATTTTATCAATTACCATGTGGTTAGTGGCTAAGGTCCGAGTTTTATCTATGCAAATGCAACTAGAAAAACCCATGGTCTCATATGCAAAGAGATACCTGACTAATGCAATTTCTAATAAATTAGTGAAATTGCACTGCATCCTATCAAATGCAATGGAATCAATATTCCTCTACTTCAGTTTTGATAGGAAGAAGATTCTCCAACAAAAATAAAATTGATGGAGATTATGGATTTGATCGAAAGCAAAAGAATATGGGAGGAGGAAATTTTTTGTTTTTGATCCAAATGAAGAGAAAAGCAAAGGAGAAAGAAGAAGTAAAAGAAGAAGCACTTGATTAGAAAGAAGAAAAAGCATAAGTAGTTGTTATAAATCACCTTATCCCAGGACTAATGCGCTCCTTAGTGAGTGATTTCACATTCTGTGACACATCTACATGGAGGGGTTTAAAAGCAATGATTCAGGCGAGTTGAGTGGTTTAAATGAAAGTATAATGGTCAAAATGATAAAAACTACCAAGTTCAAGGGGTGTTGTATGTATTAAGCCAAAAAAATTTACTAAGTTAAAAGGTAGAACCCTAGTGTAAAATATTCTAGTAACCTCTGTATCTAATAGCTCTAGTGTATTACCTGCATGAAACTTATTAGTTTTCTTATTTTTTAAAGCATTTAAAACACTTTGATCAATTAAAGTTGAAAAAGAATTAATAGGAGTAGTGGACAAAAGAACTCACTCAGGTTGTGAAAGTGAAATTCTATTCGTAACTTCATTCTCCATTTTTCTCCTTTCAAATAGATTAAAAGATGAACATTCATTCTAATATATGTTCCTTACTTTTATTTACTAGAAAAATTACATATCTATTTCTAATTACTTCCCCTTCTTCTATTTTTTCAAATTTATTTATATATTTCCATGAAGGACTATTTTCTTCATCACTATTTTATTTGGATGTAAGATTACTAGAACTTGAACTTTTAAAAATAGAATTCATATTCATACTAATCAAGCTGGAAAATAATTGTAATAAAAAATCAACAACTTAATAATTAATAGCCACAAAATTAATAAAATAATAATATTATTTAACAAGCAAAAAGAAAATATTAACACTATTCAGTTAACTTTGTTTATTCAAGCTAAAATAGCAACATTTTAGGTGATATTTTGGTAATTTATCATTTTTGTGCTTGAAAAGGTCAATTTTGGTCATCTTACAGCATTTCCAAATCACGCCAAATTTGGTGTAGGTTCCGAGTTTTAGCTCAAATGGAGCTGCATTTTGCATGCTATTTCATTGTGAATGCACAATGTTGTGCTCATATTGACATAGCACTGCTCATCACACCAGTTGATTCCTTGTTTTTTTTTTAATTCCTTAAACTTTTATAATATACTAATAAATAACTATGTACTTCGCACGTAAATAAAAAATTGTTTAAACTCATGATACTGTAAATTATTATTGTTGTTGTTGTTATTATTTAATTTTTAAAATTTAAATTTATACTATAATTCAATATTACAAACTTAATAGAGTTACAATTTATTACAATTTCAATAAAATTTTTTATTTAAATAATTATACAAATTTTTTTAATATTTTTTATAATTAAGAACATAAGATCATTTAAACTCGTGATAGTATATAAAATATAAAATATATACTTTGATATTATTATTATTATTGTTGTTGTTATTATTATTATTATTAATATTAATATTATTTTATTTTAAAATGATAAAAGTATTATATGTTTGCATAACAATTCAATATTACAAACTTAATAAAATTATAATTTATTGCAATTTCAATAAATTTTTAGTCAAATAATTATACAATATTTCTTCATTACTTTTTATAATTAATATTCTTCTCTATTCTAAAAATAATTTCATGTAAACAAATATTATTACCGTATTCTTAAGCCTCATGTTCTCTAATCTTAAAAATATTATGACTATAATTTTATAAATATATTTTTTTAATTTCTTAATATTAATTTTCTTTTTTTGAGTAATTATAGCTTTTTTATAATTTTTAATTATAGTATTTCAATCTATTAAAAAAAATATGATTTTAATTAATGATTTAAATAATGCAAGTTAATTAAATTAATTATAAGTATTTTTTATTAGACTCCAATAAAATTTCCAAAGCTACAATATTTATTTAGTTTATATTAGTTCAAATAAAAGTTCATCTAATTAGAATAAGAAATATAATTTAATTTAAATTTAAATTGAATATACCATTTAGTTAGTTTGTACTATACAAAATAGAAGTCAATTTAATCAAAATAGGGAATACAATTTAGATTAAATTATAATAGTAATTTTAATTGGTAAATTACTTAACTATCCATCTTTTTTATGATAAATAATAAAGATATTTTTATAAATTTACATGTCTCCCCTTTATGTGTATATATATATACATAAAGATATAATTTAGTCCATATTTGTTTTTTAGTAATATTATTCTTTTTTAAAATTAAAAAATTAATATTAAAAATATATAAGTAATAAAAGAATTTATTTAATAAATTTATGACCAAACATACTAATTCAAAGAATTAAATTAATATAAAATATTTTTATTTGTGTCCTTTCATTATTGGTTATTGGATGAGAATATTCAATAAAATTGATAAACAATAAATACTTGCCATTTTCAAAATTTTCAAGTTCATTGAGTTCCTCCTCTACTGAAATTTCTTCTTTACTAACTCTAAGCTAATCTTATGAACAAATTAATGCTTCCACAATCATAGGAGTTAATGAACTCCTAAATGCATCAAACACTCTACCACCAGTGCTAAAAGCAGATTCTGAAGCAACGGTTGAGATGAGAACAACTAAAATATCCCAAGCCATTCTAAAGTGTATAGCAAACTTTTTAGAATTTAATTTCTACCATCTCAAAAGATCTAAATCCCCCTCTTCTTCTAACACTGACTCAATCAAGTATATTTCAAGATAAGACCTTTTGCTTCCACCAATTCCACTATCCATTTTATACTGCTTAAATCTTGCTTTCAACACAGACACAGGTTTCACAAAATTTGTAGAAGAAAAAACAGATGATTGAGAAGTAGATTCAGTTTGAGCATGGACAACCACATAATTAGCAAACAATTCATAGAGATTGTTTTTCATAGACTTAGATAAGCTTTCACCAACAACAAGTCCATAAATTTGACACAGAAAATATGACATGTACTTAAGTTTGTCTTGAGGAACCAAAACAGAAGAGATAAAAATTTGATTATTCATCTTATCAGGATCACCCCAATATTTATCGAACTTCTGTTTCATATTCAATCCTATTGTTTTGACATTCAAGTCATCAAACTGCTTCCACTCATTCAAGATGTAGTATAAATTAGAAATTTCAGAAAATAAGGTATTGGAAGTCACATAATAAGAACTAGAATTTCTCATAGTAATGTCATAAAACTGTTTCAACAAATCAACCATTTTGTTTATAGAAAGCTAGTCAAAGTAATTAGGCACAGAGTCTTTTAAATATGACATGAATGATGACTCTTGTTCATCAAACTTGTTCAAAGTTTTTTCATAAACATAAGTAGTATTTAGCATCAAATAGGTGGAATTCCACCTTGTTGGAACATCAAGGGAAAGACAGGATTTAGACTCAATGCCAACTAACTCAATAAATTCTTTAAATTTCTAAGTCTTGCTGGTGAGTTTTTGATATATCTAACATATTCTCTAACCTTTTTAATAGCCTTACTAACATCTTTCAACCCATTTTGCACAATCAGGTTCAATATGTGAGCAATGCACCTCATATGCAAATATTTACATCTAAATAACTAACACCCCAACCTAAGACTTTCTTTTTAAAATACCCCATGGTTTTATTATTAGATGAGGCATTATCTATAGTTATAGTGAATATGTTTCTCAGCCCCTACTCAAGCAAACAATTGTCCAAAGCTTTTGCAATATACTCACCTTTGTGAGATGTAACATGCACAAATGAGATAATTTTCTTATGTAGCTTCCATTGATCTTCTATAAAGTAAGCAGTTATGCACATATAATTGATTCATTGAATAAATGTCCATGCATCAGTTGTAATGCTCACCCTTTGACAATGGTTTCTAAAAAAATTCTTTAAAGATTGCCTTTCATGCAAGTACACATCAAAATAGTCTTTATTCAAAGTCGATCTACATGGCAATTTGAACCTAGGACATGCAAGACATAAGAATTTCTTAAACCCCTCCCTTTGCACAAATTTAAAAGGCAACTCATCTATAATAATCATATGTGCAAGACACTTTCTAATTGTCTTTTGATCAAATTTCCAAGTTCCTGTACATCCTAGGGTTTCTTTGCTTTTAGCTTCCACCATATTAGAAACAGGTTGAAATGTTAACAGTTTCTGTCTAGTGTTTTTATCATAAGGGTTTTTCAAATAAGTAAGAACATTATTCCTAATAGATGATGTGCCATGTTTCTTAGAGTGACAATTAAGTACTTTAGCATAATAAATGCACCTCACTTGTACCACAACTCTTGCCATATCTTTTATCTCCTCAAAGTGTTCCCAGATTGTTAATCTGTGTTCAACCTCTTTTCTTTTCTTTGATTTTTGAGCTGCTTAGAATTTTTAGATGCTTCCACTGTCTATGGGATTTTTTCAATTTCACTACCACCACCAGCAACATTAATATTGGTGTTGGTAGTGATACCAATAACATTATCCATCTAAGTCAAACAAACCCAACACAAAAATATTAGAAATCGAGAAAAGAAAAAACACATATTACAAATCAATGATTCATAAAGCTTAAAAACATATTAAATTTATAAGAAAAACACATAGAATCAAGCACAGGTTCATAGAGCTTAAAAACACATTATAAGTCACAGATTCACAAAATAGAAAAACACATTAAATTTATAAATTTAACATAAGTAAAAAATATATATTTTCCAGATCTTAAAAATATATTTTTAAATTTAATAAAATTACCTCTGTTATAAAGCTTCGATTTGTAGCAGAGATTTTATATCACCGAGATCCCAAAAGATAGTTTTCGCCATCCTGAGATCAAACAAATACTATAGAGCTTCCACCTTCTGATCTCAAATGATCTATGGTTTAAAATAAAAAAATGATTTAAGTTATCAAATGATCTCAAAGATCTATGATTTAAAATAAAAAAATAAAAATGAGAACACAACACAGTGATTAAGTCAACTTACACAAATCAAAGCAAAGACAACGAGATAGAACACAAATCAATGATCTATTAATCTCAAATCATTAGAGGAATGACAACACAGACCATGATATCAATGATATATTGATCTCAGATCTTTAAATCTTTAGAAATGAAGAAGAGAAGAACACATAACACATATAGAGCAACAGGAGTCATGGCTTCATCATGCATGCATCAATGGAGGCGAGATAAGAGGTTGAATAAAAAGGATAATAAAAAGTATAACAATTGGATGTGTATATTTTTCATGTTTGGAGAAGCGAATGTTCAAAACTAGTAATTTGACCAACAAGTGAAATTTATCTAAAAAGGATAATTCCTTGTGTTGCGGGGCTCCGACCGCCATAGTCTGTCGCGGCTTGCACGAATTCTCTATTTTATCTCCCTCCCATATTTCATGGCCCCTATTGTATGAGACTAAAATCAAAAAAATAAAATTTTCTTTAGTCATGTTGTGACATGAATCATTATTCATCTAAAAATATGAGATTTCAGGGAGATTTCCTTTTTTTTTTAAGAGAAAAAAATGAACCTTTCATTCATTGAAGATTAAAAGTACATCTTGATGAAATAATAATAAGAATAGCAATACAATCAAGAAATACCAAAATAAAATCTCACTGAAATTATAAATTTTCTTGTGGTTATTCTTCAATCGCATTGACAAAGCATTTTTTATTTGCATCTCGACGATCCGTATGCTCCACTCGATGACTTTATTTAGCCGTAAATTGACTCATTGGTCTTTGAATGAGTCAATTGCATAAATATCAACAAAAAATTCACAATAAGGAGATATTCAAATTACATGAAGGAAAACCATAGAAACCCTACTAAGGGTAAAAATTCCATAAAGGAAAACAATAAAAATTCCACTAAGGAAAAAAACTCCATGAAGGAAGATTCAAAATTTCAATCAAAAGACAAACAGATTAAAGATCTGTATTTATTCAATGAAAAAAATAAAACAGATAGAATAAAAATCAAGGGGAATCAAAGGGGCCACTGCAGGGAGATTTCCTACAGGTTAAATAAAGATAATCATTTAATAATAATAATAATAATAATAATAATAATAATAATAATAATAATAATAATAATATTATTATTATTATTATTATTATTATATTTGAGTTTTTTTGAACAAATAATATATCCGAGTTCAGTGTTAAAAAAGGTATTTTAACTATGCAGGCTCCAAATCTAAATGGGCTCAAACCAACTTGAACGAAGGTTTTGCGCAAATTATATCATGGACCCATGTCCATGATATTGTATATGCCTCTTAGGTTTCACATGTGTGCGTGTTTTTTCTTTTTTCCTCGCTACCTTCTTATCCTTCTTGCGCGTCTTCTTCTATTGCATCTCTCTTCTATGTGGCTCTTCCTCTTTATTAGTAGCATCTTCCATGTCAGCTATTGCTACTGGTATTCTGCTAATATTCCAAAATACATCTATAATAATGGCAGGTATTCTCAAACTACAGCTTTGATAATGGCGGGTCCATTCTTGGCCTCAGGTTTATAGCATGAAGAACTGTGTAGATTTTATAACAATCATATGCCTTAGTAGCTCTTCGATCAAGATATGCATCTTATACTTATTCGCACCAATGCATTTTCCATTTTCTTCACGCTAAATTCTATTTTCTTCTTCTTCTTCTTGCAGATTCATTGATTTTGAGCTGCAGATTCATTGATGAAGCAGATGTGACAAACTATCTGTTCATACTAACGTGATAATTTATATACAATAATAAACTGAATCATCAAAACATCTAAAACAACATCATACACACATTGGAGTTATATAGTCTCATGAAATTCCTCTTGCTTCCATTATTTATGCAAGTCTTGCAGAAGTATAATATTTAAAATTGAATTCATTCCAGCATTTTTTAGTTCAAGGCCATATCAAGGAGAGTGGAAGATGGAGAAGAAATCAGGGAAGAAAAATGGGTCATCATCAAGAAACATTGACATGGAGAAGTTGAGGAGGCAACTAAGCATGGAGATGAGAGCATCGATATAGAGCATGAAGAGATAGGTGAATCTTCAAGAACGTAGCCAAACTAGAGCATGAAGAAAGATGGGGTTTTGACGTTAAAAAAAAAAAAAAGACATGCACTTTCACACGTGCGTGGTCCATATTACATTGTTAACAGAGGTCCATAATATAACAACTGAAGGTTTTGAGTCGAACTAAAAATTACCAACTCCACTCTTTTGGCGAAAAATTATGTTTAAAATGATTTCATATCATTATATTTCTCAAACTCCTCCATATCAAACTTTTGAGTTAGGTCGTTGGAAACAAGTTTTTAAGATTTAAGCCGGGTTAAAAAAAATCAACATTTTCATTGTTTTGAATTTCATTTATTTTAAAATTGCTCTCAAAATTATCTCACGTAGAAACTGAATTCAAGAAACATTTTTCAAGCGAGTTTGTTACAACTTTTGAATCAAAATAAAAAATTGATCATTTTACAATCAAGCTCAGAGAAAATCATCACATCTATTGTTCTATTCACTTTTAAACTTATTTCAACTTCAGGACAGTTTCATCAAGTGAGTTCTAATGGAATCTTTTAATTGGATAAGAAAAGTCACCACTCATTCTCCAAGTATAATACAAACGCATTGTATTGCATGTGTAGAAAAAACTAGTAAAAAGGAGAGCCACAGGAGGACCCTTTTTAACCTACTTGCTTTTCAATAAGTTAAGGCAAGTTCTGTTATACACAATCCTAAATTTTAAACATGAAACCAGAGTAATATAATCTACATAATACAGCTATTAACAACCAACCAAACACATCCTCGACTTTTTCAAAAGGAAAACAAGCCAATTACCCCTCCGTCAAACCATATAAACACAAATAAAGGTTTTCAAACCAGTTTCCCTTGTCATCGACTCACAAATATTACTGCAAATATCTTTGCCTCCGTGTTTGCTTGAAGCCTACACAAGTTAAAAATATAAAACTCCCATTCTCTCCTTATCGTTCTACATCAACATGTTCTGTTTATTTACTTTACCCCCTTCGACGCCTCTTTGTTTCCACCTGAAAAAAATACCACCAAACATTTTCCATTGTGCATCATAGTAGCCTCATAATTGCATCATTCTGTAAGCAATTTCTTTATTCCATGAATAGAACTAGAGAAGTAGCATATCTGTGGGGTGGGGTGGGGGGAAGGGAATTAAACAGCTATATTCTCATAGGAAAACATATCAACGTAAAAAGCCTCCTCAAAATTGAAATGGAAACCAAATCCAAATAAAAAGAAACAAGCTAAGGAACGAAGACCTCTCAATCATGACATGTACCTTTTATGATCTTTTTATAAAGAACATTTGTCTCTATATTTGTAAAACATAAAAATGATTGATTACTTTTCTTTTCTTTCCTAATGTAAAAAGTCAAATATTTTGTTATGAATCGACGAGTAATAAGCTAGTGAAAGTATAATTTTGACATTGACATTAGACATTTTACTACATATTATAAATGTTATTATTATTATTATTATTACTTTGTTATTGTTGATTTTTTCTTTTATTTTTCCCTTTTATTGCAATGAAATAATAGTCATTCGTCATATGCTATTTTTTTCTTTGATATTGCTGTTAATGGTGGTAATCTTAACCAAATATTGAATTATCACATGTTAAATATTTTACATGCTAAATTTTGTGCTTTTTTCAAATTCCAAGTAAAATGTCTTCGACATAGAATTAGCATCAATATGTCAGTGTCTATGCATCACAAGGAACAGCATACATAAAGCCTTGATATGACCATTATATGTTGTTACCATCCAGAAGTCCTAGAGCAAACATGTGTAGCTGTGTGGAAAACTCTTGCTAATTTGTGAAGCCCAAGCAACCGCACATCTATTGGCAAATGAAATCTATATAAAAGGTGATCATGGCCATATAACAAAAAAGGAAGTTCTAAACCTCTGAGTTTTTGCAATTTTAGCCTATCATTTAACTTAACAATTTTTTATCAAATTGGTCAAATTGCAACAAAAATAGCATTTTATTGCTATCATCGTTATACTAGCAAAATAATAATGTAACAACATATTTTTTTCTCTCCCTCTAGAGTCAGGCTAAAAAGGGGGCATTGCAAAAGAAGGGGATACAAGCATAAAAACGAGGCTGTGTGCTGGCAAAGAAATGAAAGAGAAGGCTAGAATGTTACTGTTGGAATATGATATCCAGTTCATAATGAAGCTAGATATGCGATGTAAAATGAGGTCATCCTGGAAATCTACAATTCAATGTAGTGACTGAGATTTTTTTTTTTTTTTTTTTGGTGCGCACATGAGAGATTGGATTCAGGGGGTCAGTATTTTGTTTACCCAATTGGTCAGGCTGGCAATTTCCTCTTTTGTCACATTTACAGTGTTTCAAGGCTAGAGGTTTCTGCACTGAGGACTAGAAGACTGGTTATTGAAGGATTGGATGGGGAAGGAAAGAAAAAGAAGATGGATAAAGGAGTAAACATAATTAATAATTATAAAAAATTATAATAATCCATGATAAAACATAAGTTTTAATGTAATTTGGACCAGTTGATAAATGTGCAATTAAAAATTCAAATCAGGATGTAGGGTAAAATTTCAAAAATTGACATGATGGCATAAAATTGCAAAAACATGCAAGCACTTAGACTTGTTCATCATTATTCGTTAAATCTCACTAGTTCGTAGTAGGATAGCCCAGTTATGGTAAACGACAAAATGAGTCCAGATGAAAAAACATGCTTGGGCAAAAATAAATGTTGCAACATTTATTTAACCCTTTCAGCAAATGGAATACCTTTGTATCTGGTTGTCTGGAAGTAGAATGGGAATTTTGCAGCTTCTTTTGACCTTCAGATGAACAATTCTCACAAAAGAAGTGGTCAAGTCTTCTGGCTTCCTCTGCAGTCATTTCTATACAAGTAGGATGAAACCTGAATAGAAATTTGGAATGTTTAATGCTTTCATAACATTTCACAAAGTCTTTTTTTATTCAGTAAATGAAGATTCAACAGAAAGCATCAGACTTATATACAACAAGTTCCTCAAAGTGAAGGTAGCTAGCTGTGCTTCTCATAATTGAGGCCTCATACTCCTCCGTTAACAACAAAGAACAACTTAAAAAGTTGCAAGAAAGAAACAAAAGACAATTAATACATTGTTTTAATTAAATAATCACAGATGTCAGAAGAATTTATCCGTACTGTCCAACAAATGATCTGCTTCGGAACATGACTTTATGTTCATTCGCGTCTTCTTTATGTATAAGCAAATTTCAAACTGCCATACTTCTAACTACATATGCAATATATCATGCAATAACATTTGTCCTTGAAACAGCTTTATTTGTCAATGAATGATAATCCATTGACAAATAATCCAAGCTTCAACATGATCCAGTTTTATGGGCTTCAAGAGACTATAATTGTAAGATAAACCACATATCCCAAAGTTTTCACCCTGTTGCTTGAACAAAAATGTCCACGGCCTATCAAGGTAAAAGGCCTATACATGAAGCATCCAAATAGCCATAACTAAAATCCCTTGTCTATCAACATGGATTATGTCTTTCTAAACTAACCATTTCAGAGATATTCTCGTATTAAATCACAAGTCACATCCTTAAGGTACTTCATTAATCACATGTCACATCCTTAAGGTACCTCATAGATAAAGCTATCTAATAGGAGCATAAAAATGCCAAAGAGGGGTTGCTTTACCACTTAATAGGAATTTTTCCATTGTATAAGCTGTTGAGATAAGACTGCCCCTAGGGTAGATGTAGGGGGTAAAGTATTACAATAGCAACAGTCAGTGGTTTAAATTCTGAGGGACGGCTGTTAAAGTTTTTATATATAGTGTACAATGTTGAAAAGAAAATCATATATCAAAATAGTTTTCATCATGACAATTAAACAATTTTTTGGGCTTGTATGGAATTGAATGCATCTTTCCTATTGAACATAGAGAAAGTGAGGAAAATGCTATACAGCGAATGATTGGCGTCCATTAAACATGTAGTAAAGACAATCTAATAGGAATATAGGATATACTTCAATTCAGACAAAACAGACATAACATATCTCACTATTGAATTACCATATTCCAGTAGGAGAGTACACTATATTTTAAAATTTCTGGCCTAAAGACACCACAAGGATACTTACTAGTGTTTTCTGTTTTCTTTTGAAACTTCACTCATAATTGCTAGGAAATAAACAATCCTTTTACCTACCACATTGATTAAATAAGAGCTGAGCATATAAAAATTGATGGACTATATTCAATCTGAGCAATTTTTGTCACGTAACATAACCAGATCTGTTTAATGTGTTTCCAACACATAAAATCAAGAGCTCAGAAGTTAGAGGAACCTTGTAGAAAATATAACTCTAGTCTCTCCTATTCAACTGGCAAACGCCTTTGTCATGCTAATCCAGTCTCTAAATTAGAAACGCCCAAATTTGGCGAAACAATTAAGAAAGACCAGAACCAATGCCTAAGAACATTAAGCTAAGCTAAGGACCTAATACTCAGCATTCTATATGTTAAACCTAAATATGCAATAAGAAAAATAATAGAATATAATCAAGATCAACACTAATGACTGAAAACCTAGAATTCAAATTACTTGCAAGAAAACAAAAAATCATCTCCAAAATACCAAAACAGTTCAAATTAAAATCATAAAGCAATAGTAACAACAATAATCAAAAGCTCAACCTACCAGTCGCTGCAACCTTCACACTGAACCATTAAATCATCAGGATTGTAAGGCATCTCACATTTGCAATACCTGAAATAGTAAAAATGAACCCTAAATAAATAAATTAACCAATAAAACCTCTCTAATTAATTATAATTAATTAAATGCTTAAAATTACTAAGAAAGTTAATCACAAAAAAAAATTATTATTATATATGAAAATAACAAATAGAAAAAACTGCTACATACACGGCGACTCTGTCGGGATTAAACGCGCCAGTAGAAGAATTGTACTCAAAACGACAGAAGAAGTCGTCGTTTCCAACGGCGTCAAGTTTGGTATAGCTTTTAAAACTATGAACTGTACACTTCCCTTCGATCGTGTCCGCACTCTGTATATCATAATGATCAGATAGGAAGACCTCCTTAGAGCCGTGAAATTGCCGGCGGCCACCGATCGATTCCTCCGGCCGATAATACCAGCGGACGTGCACCCTAACATTAGCACCACGACCGTCGGATTCGATCCGCTCGATCCTTGACACGTAGGAAGGCTTAGAGGGATCAGCGGGGCGCATCAAAACGCAGTCGCCAGCTGACAGAGAGAAACAAAGAGAGAAAAGGAGAAAATTGGTTAGGAAGGCAGTTAGAGGAGCGTTTGTTTCTGGGGAAAATTGAAGAAAGAAAGTGAGGGAAAATTTTTTCTTAAAAACAAAAAGAAGAAGAAGAAAATAATTGTTGTTACCTTTAATGGTTTTGTTGATGTGCCTAACAGAGTAGGAGTCAAGAGTGCGTCTTGGTGCTTTGGGTTTGGCCATGGATTTTAAGTGTTTGTGTGTGTGTGTTTCAGAATTTTTCTACAAAATGACACGCACAGAGACAACTAACAGAGTGTATACATTAGACACACACCATATATATATATATATATATATATACACACATGCTGTAGCCAATAATAATAATAAAATAAGTTTTTTTTGGACAAAATAAAATTCTCTTTTTAAATTAAGTAAAATAAAATTTTACAAATTGGAGTATAATTTGAACCTGCATATAAAAATATTCTTGAGGAAAAGTACTTTTTTTTATCATTTTTTTTGTTATACAATGATTTATTGATAATAATGTAATGATTATTTCATTCTGGTATTTATTTAAATATAGATATTCACAAATATGAAAAATCTATCATTTTCATTATATTTTATTTTATTTGTACATACCACTAAACATCTTATTTATAAAATAATTTTTGACATGATGGTAAAAATAAAATTTCACAAAATATTGTATAGATAAATACACAAAAAAAACTGATTCTTCATAGCAAAGTTCTTTTTTTTTTTTTAGTGTTAAACAAGTGACAACTAATTTGATAGACAATAAGAATTTTGTTTAAAATATTTCTAAGGACTAATTTTAAAATGAAATGGAAATGTTAATTTTATTTTTTTTAACATTTATGTATTTTAAAATGAATTATTTTTTAATTTGATTGGCATCACACAGTAATAAGTAATGTATTATCTATTTTTTTTTTATATACTCACTCTTCATTTATTAAAAAAAAAGTTATGCGAATTATAATGGTATTATTATCATTCTCACTTATGAGAATTATAAAAATTTTGAATTTAAATTTTTATACCGTTATCATCAATATTGATAAAAGTTACCATTTTTTAGTCAGTGTTAAAAGAATGGTTTCCTTTAAAAACCAAAAAAAAAAAATATCATTTGAATGATGAAAAAAAAGATTAGCAAATGTGCATGTAAAATTGCCTCTAGTATTTAATATTTAATGTGCAAGATTAAAAGATGCCACCCACAAAAATAATCTCCATAATAATTAAATAATTAAATGTTTAGATTACTTTTTGAAAAATTAAAAGCTTAATTCTTAACAATGTTATTAATCATTTTAAAAAAATACAATGTTATAAATGGAGGCTCATGTAATGTAAGTTTCAAGAATCAAGTGAATGCTTAATTATAAGTAGTTAACAAGTTTAATTGAGGTCACCAATTTGAATTCACATGTATATTTTGTACTAATATCAATAAAAATTTGTCATATCCATAGTAGAGCATAATTTTTTAATATTTACCATAAGGTTTTTTAATACATATAAAAAATAATATATCAATCAACACAAAATTTATTGGCTAAGATTCTACTAAATATTCCCTAAAACATAGGTTTAAAATGCTAAGTTGTGTGAAGGCTAAACTTAATTCACATTATTGTTAAAAATTCCTTTTCAATGATGGAAAAGGCTTAGCTGAGTAAAGAGATATGATAGGATCACAGGATTCTTTGAAAAACGAGAAAAGAGAGAGAAAAAAAAAAGTATTTTGAGAAGGTGAGAAACGAGGGATACGTAAAGACCCACGTAGCACATTCTAGATTTTGTTTAGAATATTACGTATTATAACTAAATATTTATATATATTTATTTTATAGTTAAATAAAAATATTTTTTTAGAAGAAAGAAAATTTCATTAAGAAGTTAGGCTATCAATAGCCAAAATGTTCAATACAAAGGAAGAAGGAGAGTGCCACTCCTGAAGACCAGCTATAGAACGAGCTAGTTGAGTAAAAGAATGCGCAAGCTCGTTAGCTGACCTTTTAACAAACCTGAATTGCACTTTTTGAAAGAACTTTGATAAAACTAGACAATTAAAAATTACTAAGTCATGACTAAAAATATCATTCGAATCACATAAACTAAAAACATCTGATAATGCATCTGATGTAAAAGAGAGAATCAAAAAAATCAATATTTTTTATTTCACCCTCAAACTATGAATTTATACAATATTTCTAAAATAGAAAATATAAATTAAAGGCTAAAAATTAGACTAAAAAAATACAACTCAACCCTAATTTGAGTGATTTATAATTTTATGTCCTATAATTTAGGAGATTCTACAGTTGTCAACACTCTCCTTCAAGATGGTGCATAGATATCACATATGCCCATCTTGCAAACTAGAGTATGAAATAATCTACTACCAAGTCCCTTAGTGAAAACATCAGCCAGCTGATTCTCAAAAGTCACATGGGAATTATCCAAAACTCCATCAGATATTTCTCCTTAATAAAATGTCGATCAATCTCTATGTGCTTTGTTCGACCATGTTGAACTGAATTATGAGCAATACCGATGGCAGCCTTACTACCACAATGTAAAGACACATATTTCCCTTCTAACAGTTGTAGTTCTTCCATTAATTTTTGAAGCCACAATAATTCACAAACACCCATTGCCATAGCTATATTTTGCCTCTGCACTTGATCGAGCTACTACAGTCTATTTCTTGCTTCTCCAAGTGACTAAATTTCTACCTATGAATGTGCAATAACCAGATGTGGACCTCCTATCATCAAGATATCCAGCCCAATTTGCATCTGTAAATCCATGTATTTTCAAATGACCATGCTTTGAAAAAAGTAAACCTTTTCCAGGTGCAGATTTTAGATATCTTAGTACTTTAAAAATAGCATCTAGATAAGAATCTCTCGGATCATGCATATACTGACTCAACACA
>CATIWM010103595.1:0-39008 GCA_949671775.1 Mallotus repandus | reverse complement strand
TTCACTGTGTCATACGTTCCATGGAAAATTTACCAATCAATTCTCAATACTGAGACAAGCAAAAATGTTTTTAAAATGGGGCCATGCCGTATGGAAAAAATTAGCTGATTAAAGCTGACTTTTTGGGGGATGAGGTGGAGGTGGAGGTGGAGGCTACTTTCCCATTAATCACAAGTGTAGTATCTCTGATCTCCTAATCAAGCAACCAATCGCAAGCAGCTATTGCAGTGTAGTTGGATCCGAGCTTATCTTAGCACTAACTGGCTGGACACGCACCATACTGTATCAAGAATAGACCTCCATACATATAATACAAGTCATGAGATCTGTGCACTGATTGTCAATAATCACATCCAATCTTATAGATATTTTATGCAGCAAGTCTTGGAAAATGGCAGAAAATAAGCCATTGTGAATTGACCACTCTAAGTCTTGAGCATAGTAAGCTGCCAAATCAGATTGATTTGCATAAGGAAACGGCACAGATCAAGAAAGGAAGTGTTCAGATCAGAGGTAGGAGGAAAGAAAACGGAGGGGCAGCATCAGAAAGCCTTTTGTCTCTGACATCAAAACAGCTGGCCTAAGAATTCAGGTCGTTTGCTTCATATTTCTAAATCGAAATGAAAATAATAAAAAATAAAAAATTAAATTAAATTTTTAGTAAAGTGTTTAATTATTAAAAAATCGAAATTGAAATTAATTTTATTTATATATAAAATTATATCAAATAATTATTATTATGAATTTATATTTTTTATTTTATTACTTAAAAAATTATTATATTTTATAAATTTTAATAATATATAATAATATTTAAAATTTTGACTAATTTATAATTAATTTGACTTGATTTTATGATAATGAAAAATTATTTTTTACTCCTAGAAGGGTGATTCCCATTGATGGGGGAATCTATTCTTATTCTCAATCAGAATCACTCATTTCAATTCCGATTCACACCCTTATTTTTCATGAAACAAACGACCCTTAGTGTTTGAGGCCCAGCAAGAGATGTTCCGAACCATTATTTTAGGTCTAGCACCAGAGAATCGACGACTAATGAGAGCTCGTCCTGAGCTACACCTACATTACATATTCAGGTAGAACCCCTTTCAAGAGAAGTCCTCTTAGGGAAGAAGAACGAAGAGAAAATGGCAGGAAATAGCAAAAATGGCTCTGTCAATAGCAAGCAAAAGATTAGAAAGTTTATCAGAATAGTAGCTCGTAGCCAGCCGTTAAAAGAAAATTTATATCAAGTCTGATCCCAACTTGAATTACAGAAAAAAGAAACTTTGACAAATACGCCAGTTTCAGTGCCAAATGAGGCACAAGAGGATCATCCTTAGTTTAATAGGATTTTTTTTTTTCTCTAAGGTAACTCAATTTCTTTCTATATGTTTTGGGAAAATGTCCAATTTTCACCCAGTTTTTTGCTCTAAGGGCACATTGGCACCTCTGTTTTTTTTTTTTTTTTTTTGCCAAATCGAAACTTTTGGTTTGGAAACTGGAACATATTGAAATTTTACTGATTATAATCAAATCATATAACATTTTTTAGTACAATTATAGTCCTATAAACTAACAATAACTAATTTTAACGGATACTAACAAATAAAATTGATAATTTTTTTTAGAAATATATATAGAACCTAATTATTAAATTTTAAAAGTTTTTCAACCTATAAAATAATTTTTTTTATATTTTTTTAAAATTTTAAAATTAAGTTATATAAATTTCAAAAAATGACCAAATTTATTCATTAATGTAAAAATTAACTTGTTAATTGACCTAAAATTTAATTTTAATGGTTGAATAAAAATTTAAAATTTTATTCATTAGTTTAAATTTTTAAATTTACACAATAGTTTTTAAACCTACACAGTAATTGATAAATAATTTTTTTTATTCAACTATTAAAATTAAATTTTAGGTCAATTATCAATTCACTATTTATATTAACAAATAAATTTAGTCATTTTTTTAAAAATTTATATCACTTGATTTTAAATTTTTTAAAAATTTAAGAAAAATTTTAAAAATGTATTTTATATGTTGAAAAACTTTTAAAATTTAATAATTAGGTTATATATATATTTCTAAAAAATTATAAATTTTATTTGTTAGTATCCATTAAAATTAGTTTTTTATTAGTTTATAAGACTTAATTGTACTAAAAAATATTATAGAATTTAATTGTAATCATTAAAGTTCCAATATGCTTCACTTTTCAAATCAGAAATTCCGATTGGGCAAAAAAAAAAATAGAGGTGCCAATGTGCTCTTAAGGCAAAAATCTGAGGTGCAAATTGGACCTTTTCCCTATATGTTTTAGGTTTTGCTTTGATGGTTAGTTGTTTGGTCATATATGTACTGCAGTTTAAGTGGCAAATCGCCCCTTGAACTATCATCCAATGTGCAATCAACCCCAAAATTAACTTTTTGGACTATTTCAAGCATAAGAATGCAAAATTGGACAATTCAACCCAAATTTAGGAGAGTGAACCACACATACCACACATCTCAACTCCAGCAAGCGAAGAACATAAATAATAGTTACAATTATTTTTTTTCTTTTTTTTTTCCTCTCCTTCTTTATTAGAATGTATTCATTTAATTAAAAAAAACCCACTATCTAATACCACCACCGTCGCCCACTCACTCTCCACCACCGCTCCCCACAACCACTATCACGACCAAAAACCATCATCACCACCATTGTAAAAATTGTTACCACCGAAAATCACCACCATGATAAATCCACTGCCACCCCCTTTTTTTTTTGGAGGGAAAAGATTATCTATTAAAACAAGGAAAAGTCATACAGAGCTTGCTCCAAAACCTCACGAGGAAAAGAAGCAGTCCAAACATGAGCAACATTAACATAATTAAAAGCTAACTGTGCTAAAGAGTGTGCCATTATATTAGCAGATCTGGACATGAAATGAAAAGAAAACAAACTGAAAACATGACATAAACTTAAGATATCAGAAATACTAAACCCATAGGAGTATGATCATGTCTTGCATTTTGCAAACGCTAAATAAGAGGGAGACAGTCCGATTCATTGACAACATGCGCCAGCTGCATCGAATCTGCTAGCTGAACAGCAGCAAGAAGTGCTCTTGCTTCTGCCATTTCTGGTTCCAGAATTGACACATCATGCAACGTCTTAGCCACCGATATGCTGCCAGAGCTGTCCCGTGTCACGGGCCCGCAAAAGCTTCACAAAAAGGGACCGTGCGGCGCTTGTCTAGAACACCTTCTAACAAGCCAGCCTCAGGGACAGACTAGTAATTATGTAAGCACAAGGAAAAATATATTAGTAACCGAGTCAAGATATGCAAGCCAACATGATAGCCCAATGGGCAAGAACAAGGCAACAAGTACAAGCACAATCGACAAGGCACACGATAAGAAGATAATGGGGCTACTTGTGTTATTCATCATAGAAGGCAATACATCGATTCAGACACTGTGCTCCCAAGGCGTAGGCAGGGGGGAACCTACCCAAGAGAAGTGCACACACCCAACATCTATAGTGCCTAGATCTTCGGCCCTTGGCCTTCGATGACTAGTCACTCCCCCCTAAATAGTATAAGGAGCACAATGGCCTGTGATAGGAGGAGACATCACAATGTTCCAGCCATCACTATTCTATAATTACATAAAATAAAATAATTATGAAATGTCTAAAATACCCCTATGAATACAAAATGCTACCCCTTGACATAGGACTGTGAGTGTAACCAAAATCTTTGACGTAGCTTATTTGCAAGCATGACAACAACTTGGCAGCTATATGAACGACTTATCGTAGTGGTCTGTGTCTGGGAAGAAAATTATGAAAAATGATTTAATTACTGGTAATTATCATTTATCACATTATCGCTCGACCACGTGGAACATTTCCATCCACCACAAAATGCACTCTCATTCAAGTCAAAACGCACAATTTATAGCTTCTTGAAGGCACTTTGCGGCTCCAGAAATCGAACGAAACACAAGTCCGGAGAACCAAAAGAAAAAACTCACGACCGAACATGGCTTCTTCTGTGTCTTTCTCTTCAGCCTTCTCTTCGCCTTTTCAGAGTTTAACCCAGTTCAAGATTAATCCCAATTCCTTTTCTTCACCTTGCATGGCTTTCTTTGTTCCATCTGTCAAATCCTCTCTTGGGTCCTCTAAATCAGCTTTTCTGCAACATGGGTTCTCTTTGCAATTGCCAAACTCTCCTGGTTTTCTGTCAAAAACTCGATCTTTTGGTGTTTTTGCGAGAGCTGCTACTGAGAAATTCATTCATGATTTCACTGTAAAGGTATGCTTTTTAAGTAACAGTTTTATGACCTTTTCAAGTTACAAAAATTGAAGATTGCTTATTGCTGATAGTGTTTAACAGGGTAAAGATTGTAAGTGCAATATTTGCAGCTTAATTGTGCATGTTTTGTAGATATTAAGCTTCAACTGTTTTGTTCTTCTTGTAGTTATCAATACAAATTTGGTATTTAATATTTTTGTTTTTGTAAAAAAACTCTATGATATGTATTTGGTAGATAATGTAAAGTAGGAGGACCTATTATCGTTTGTGTAATTCCAGTTTTTTTCTTGTCCTTTGTCCTTTGTCCTTTGTTCTTTGTTCTTCTTCCACTTGCAAAATGGTCATCTTATGTACAAGAATTTAAGTACTCTTATAAATTGCAATTGATAATGAAAATGCAGCATGAGGAATGACCTTTTTTCACTTACACAATACAGGACATTGATGGGAAAAATGTTCCTCTCAACAAATTTAAAGGGAAAGTTCTTTTGATTGTCAATGTTGCTTCAAAATGGTACTCTTTCCTTTCAGAATATTTTATATTACTTTGCCCTGTTTTCGAGTGATGTTAGATGGTTTCATATTTCAATGTCTTTTCTGTAATTTTGGAGACCTTACTGGAAGTTTGGTGTGCATTGTAGTGGTTTGACATCCTCCAATTACACGGAACTCTCACATATATATGAGAAGCATAAGACTCAAGGTAAGCTAACTTCTGAGAGAGAAACACCTGTAATTCTCTGTACTTCATCCTTTGAGTTGGGGTTTTTGTCAAAGATTTTGTTTTTAACATGCTAAGTTTCTGAGCAAGGAGACTGTTTATACCAAAATTAATTTCTGTGTTTGAAATCTGTTGTTATTGTTGTTGTTGTTTTTTTCCCCTGGGCCTGCAGTTAGCAAATTTTTTTATAAGATTACAAAAGAAGGTTCAACGGATTGTATTAAACTACAGCATTCTATTTCGGGTGTATGCTTGATAGTCTAATTATGAAAAACAATCTTTTCTTCCTCCTTCATTCATGTTCAATGCTTGCAATTTCCTTTGCTCACTGGTGTTTGCTTATAAACTCAACTTTATTTATATCAGTATGTCCTCTATGATGTCCCTTGACCTGTAGATATTGGAAACCTGCAAGACCTCAGCTTTTAGCCGTTTTAGGAATAATCATCATTGTCATATTGAGAAACAAGTTACAGATGTAATACAAATATAGAGGACAGGAAGCTAAGATTATTGATGGGCAGAAATCTGACATTTCTGACCTGAATTGGAACATTGTAAAGGGTTCTGATAGAATACAGTACTTGTTTTCTGATTTGTTGTGTGATTTGCACCTCAGGACTTGAAATTCTGGCTTTTCCTTGCAATCAGTTTGGAGGGCAAGAACCTGGGTCAAATCCTGAGATAAAAAACTTTGCTTGTACAAGGTACAAAGCAGAATTCCCAATATTTGATAAGGTATGTAGCAGAATTCCCATTTTTCTAAAATAAGGAGTATTGTGGAGATGAAGAAGTCAAACATTGGTGATTTTGGATGACAGGTTGATGTGAATGGACCTAATACAGCTCCAGTTTATCAATTTCTCAAGTCAAGTGCTGGAGGATTTCTAGGTGATCTGATCAAGTGGAATTTTGAGAAGTTCTTGGTGGACAAGAATGGTAAGGTAGTGGAGAGATATCCACCAACAACGTCTCCTTTCCAAATAGAGGTATATTTTTCTTCTTTTACTTTCAAGATCTCCACGTCTTTGATACATTGGTTGCCTCTGAATTACTGTGAATAGCATAAAATGGTGAAGCCTTTTTGGTCACAATTCGGTAGAATCAGTGATTGATGAACATGAATCATAAGATGTAGTTTATGCATAGGGTGCTTCAAAAAATAAACTTTATGAAACTCATTTATTTACTTGATTAAATTCTCTTTGTGTTGCAGAAGGACATTCAGAAGCTCCTTGCAGTGTAAATGCTGTTGTTGTGGTAGGGTTGAACAGGAGAGAAATAATTCAAAAATGTATGTAAATGTATGCAACAGGCATCATAGATAGATATACATATATATCTCTGTAATAGGATCTTTACATAATTTTTTTGGTCATTTTTAATAACAGGCAAATTTTAATAAGAGTGTTTGTGCTATCATTATTTGTTCATCATGCTATTGGTTATTCCTCTCCTTTTGGAGTCTCGGAGTCTAGGAACTACAGAAATCTTATTTGAATAGTTTGCAGTTTTGCACACATCCTGACCTCCTTGTATACATGATGAACCTGCACCAACTATAGCTGAGCTAAAAGCTGTCTGCTGCGGGGGCGTTAGAATTAGTCATCTCAGCGTCATTGCACGAGCTTACCATTATCCTCTCAGAGTCAACTGTGGAATTGATCGTATCAAAAGCCCATTTCTAAGCTAGTTTTAGCCCTTGTCTCATGTGTTTCGTCTGATCAACAGAATATGTGCAATAAGTCCAACTTGTCTTCCCCCTTAATTTGAATGATTCCCATTTCCCATAACCCATGAATAATTTATGAAATTAGAAACATTATTTTGAAACAAATTGTCAAAAGAGAGGTTGCTCGTATAAGCATTCAATTGTGGAGGTCAGCTGGCCTGTGGACAGTCTAATATATATTTTATTTAAAACTAAACTTATTGTATATTATTATCTTGGTAGACAATTTACTCGACCGAAGCATTTTATTTTCTTGATAAAAGAAACAATGACTCAATTCGAGCTCTACTAAACGTGTATTATATTACGCAAATCAAGGCTTGAATGATTAACTTTATTTAGTATTGAAGATTCAGTTCCTTCTTGTGGAGTGAATACTTGGTGAAAGAAATATGCTCATTATTGCTACTTTAATTAGTCCATCTATTAATTAATTAGCATATGGTTAAATGGAAAGTATTTTTATTTTGCTTTAATTGTCAATTTCAATGAAATCAAAGTCTAAAATAATAAACTCGTGATCTTGCCAAAGAGATTCTTGAATAATCAAATTTTTAGCCAACTTGCCTTTAATTTTTTCAAGTTAATACCTGGCTCTCTTTGTTGATCAACTCTGCTCATCCAAAACACCATTTTCAGATTCAAGCCACACATGCCTCCTAGACAATGGATCCCCTTGAAACCCAAGAACTAGTAGAGAAGGCACGTCTCAGTGATTCTTCGTCCATTTCAGAACATGATCACGGCAAGCAACCATCAGATCAAACATGCACCAGAAGTAAAAGTAATCCTTTCTTGATTTTCTTGGAACCATTTCAATGGCTACAAATGTTATCTTCCCAGCTAAACCCAACCTTCGTTTTTGGAGTAGTTCTTGTTTATGGCGTTAGCCAAGGATTTTCAGGATCTTATTTTAAAGTAGTGGCTGATTATTACTGGAAAGATGTTCAAAAAGTCCAGCCATCAACAGTTCAACTATACCTTGGCTTTTACTATATTCCATGGATTATGAAACCAATTTGGGGTCTCTTTACTGATGTTTTCCCTGTCAGGGGATATAGAAGAAGGCCATACTTTGTGATTGCTGGTGTTCTTGGATGTGTTTCTGCATTGATAGTGGCTATTCATAGTAAGCTGCCGGCTGCAGTGGCGTTGAGCTGTTTGATAGGAGTCAATGCTGGAGTGGCTATAGCAGATGTGACTATTGATGCTTGTATTGCTAGAAATAGTATTGAGAAGAGATCATTGGCTTCCGACATGCAGAGTCTTTGTGGGTTTTGTTCCTCCATTGGTGCTCTTGTTGGGTACCTGTCAAGTGGCTTTTTTGTTCATCATCTTGGACCTCAGGTCTCTGTTCTTTCTTTATCCATTGTTCCTCACCTTTCCTCTTTTGTGATCTTTTTACTTATTGCAGGTAGCATTGGTGCTCCTAGCAATCCCTCCTGCGTTGTTGATATTGCTGGGATTTGCGATTTATGAAGTCAGAGCCACCTGCAGCCTACAATCTGAGAAGAAGAAGAAGGTATTGGTGTCGCTTTGCAATTATATCATTTATCTTTATCTCATTATGCAAATAGTGGTTGAAAACAATTTTGTTCTATCATCTGTTTAGGCAGTGGAAGACTTAGGAGTAGCAATAAAGGGCATGTACAAAACAATCAAGTTCCCTCAGGTGTGGAAGCCATCTCTATACATGTATCTGGCTTACGCTCTTAATATCAGTACTCATGAAGGGCAGTTCTATTGGTTCACTGATCCTAAAGCTGGTCCTGCATTCTCACAGGTTCGTACTAATCTCTTATCATTGTTCCGAAAATGCGTCCAGTATCACCTCAGCCAATGTGTTTTCTTTTTCCTGCTTCCAGGAGTTTGTTGGGATAGTTTATGCAATTGGGGCAATGGCCTCTATTGTTGGGGTGGTAATATATCAGAAAGCATTGAAAAATTATCCATTCAGAAATCTAATCTTCTGCGCTCAACTCCTTTATGGGGTCTCAGGAATGCTGGATATCATCTTCATCAGAAGATGGAATTTAGCCCTTGGAATTCCAGATTCTTTCTTTGTGATATCCGAGGAATGCATTTCTCGAATTGTAAGCAGAATCAGGTGGATGCCAATGATCGTGTTAAGCACTCGGCTCTGTCCTTCAGGTATTGAAGGCACATTCTTTGCACTGCTAATGTGCATTGATAGCCTTGGCGCCTTGTCATCAAAATTGGGTGGAGGAATTGTTCTGCATTTGTTGCATGTGACAAGAACTGACTTCAGGAACTTGTGGGTGGCAATTCTTGTAAGAAATGTTCTGAGGCTTGCAACTCTTGGTTTGGTTTTTCTCGTTCCTAAAGCTGATCAAATGGATGAATTGATTCCTGCTGATATTCTGGCTGCTGACCAAGAAGATGATGATGAAGGCTTGCAGCTTGTTCATGTAAATGAATGGAATGAGAATGGAGAAGTGTAGTTGATTATTATTACTTCTTATGAAGGAAAAAAAGAAAAGAAAAAATTCTGATGATGCGATGGCTTGCAACTTTAGTCAGCTTTCTGTTTGGTGTTAATTTTAGTCCACTGCCTTAGCTGCGCCTTGAACAATAAGTGAAGGACATGGGCCATCATCTTTCAGTTGGACAGCAAAAAATGGAGAAAGCAATTAGAAAATACATGAGAATTCCTTTCAATTCTTTTTGTATTTTTTTTTCTTATTGAGATGTATTGCAATTATTTCAGATTAATTATTCTTTAATTCTGTAAAATAATTTAAAATTTTTATAAATAAATAATAAAAATATCAGTATATATATATATTAAACGACATATGAGATTTTTTATATATAAACTCAAAACTATAAAAATTATGAAGTCTCAGCATGAGAAACAAAAGTCAATTTTATTTGTTTTTGTATACTCCGCTGATTATTATAGTTAAACACTATAAAATAAGTTCGAATTTGTTAAAAAAAATTTTTAAGCGTTAAAACTCTGCATTAAACTAAAATAGAGGTTGGATACAAAAGTTAAAAACAAACCATTGGGTGGATTTGAGACCCATGCAGGATTCTATGCAACAGTGTGAGGAACGAATTTGTTAAATTTATTTTTAGATGACTTAATAGGGAAGAGTTATCGTCATTTTTTTTTTGCTTAACAATTAAGGGATGAAAATAAATGAAAGAAAAAATATTAAACTGAAAAGAAACAAGAGCTACACTCCAATTATCAAAAAGTAACCAAAAAAAAAAAATATCCTTCATGCATATAAATGCTAGAAATTTACCAGAATTATATATATATATATATATTATCATAGATTTTTTTTTGAGAAGTTTTATCATAGATTGTTGAAAATTTTACAAAAAATATAATATATTATTGAAAATTAGATATATTGTCTGAAATGGAAATAATAAATTATTGTTTTTGGCCTAATACTAATTGGGGTAAGGGAAGGGGCTGGAACTGCGATTGGATTCAATGTATGCTAGTAAAGATGTTAGTCATTAAGTCAAGAAGCGCTCATGGAAATATTAGATTACTAAAAATTAAAAATATTATCTACAATGGATATAAATTATTATTTTATAAAACTTAGATTACAACATTTTTTTTAAATAGTATCCTTGCTCACTGAAGCATAGTAAAAAAAAAAATCACTACCAACATTTGAGAATTTTGGAGGTGAAAAAAAAAAATAAAACGGTGCATTTTATTAGTTAAGTTTAGGAATAATTATAATTTTTTTTTTTTGTGATATTTTAGTATTTTGTGATATCTACAAATGTCAACATAAATATTGACATCAACATCAATATCAGCTAATCAGTATCCACATCGACATCCATATTAGCACGTTAACATTTGGTCTAATATCAATATTAATATCTACATTGATATTTATTCATTGTAGTTAACAAATCGAGTGAATTTAATCTAAATTTATTAGCAACAGATATCAAAAGGTATTAAAGTGTTATTAAGTCTAAAAATGAAAAAGAACTAAAGCATGAGTACTCTTTTGTAGTTATCCATTTTTTTTTTTCTCCCTCCATATATATCGATCCTTTAGCTTATAGCAGTAATTGGCGAAGGTCTTCAACAAAGTCAATTCCTCTCCCTCGCTTTATTCTCTGCGTGTAGAGCTTTTAAGCAAAGAATCCATCTTCATGGTATTTTTTTTTTAAAATTGATTTGTTTTTTCTTATTTTGATCTTTTTTCTGGGTAGTTTTCCTCTGGTTATGGTTCGTAGTTCCTATTTTTTGGGTCATGAACTTGACGGCTGTGTTTGAACTCTGAATTTTTTTTCTATTTCTGCCGGAAAAGTTAGGGTTTGTGATAAAATGAAGGAAAAATCGTTCCTTTATGAATTGAATTAGCTATTGATTTATGTGAAGGTCTTTTTTTTTTTTATTGATTTGACTGATTTTTTTTTTTGGGTTCTTATGCAGGCTAATAGGCACACCATAATTCTGATGCAGACTTCCCAAAATAGATCAACTAGAACTTTTATGGATTATGATTCAATAAGTCAAGCTATGGACGGTACGGTACATTTCACAATTTTTTTAATCACCGTGTTAATCATTTGTCAAGTTGTTGCTGAAGCTTGAGAGTGGTGAAGACCCTTTTGGTTCAAATTTTTTATATTCCTTTTTAATAGTATGATATTTGTTGGCTATATTGTTGTTCTTGTTTCCTTTTCGTTGAAATATTAATAGGTTTAGTTTGTAATGCTTAATTGTATTGTTGGATTTAGGCTGTTCTTTATACTGGTTTCTTTTAGTTCACATGTGAGGAATCCTGTTTCTACTTTCTGACATTGTTATGGTGTATGATATCTTGTGCGAGAGAGAATGTGAGTTTGAGGCAACCTATGTAAAATTGATTGGTCTGCTACGTATTTTTGCTGTTTCTTTGTACCTTTTTTCCACAGTTTTATCACCTGTCCTTTGGGTTTAACATTTATGAGCATATGAAATAATGGATAACAAAATATTTGATGAATTTTTATTTTTATTTGGTAAGCAATTTGATGAAGTTATGATGGTAATGTTTCCATAATCAAAATTCTTTCTGGTTAATGAGCTCAATGTAGCCCACTTTCAGATGTTTGCCACTTTGTTATAACTGGAATTTAGTTTTTGGCAATGAATTGCATTAGCAAATTGCTCTTCAAGATAATTCAAGTGACAAACAGAATTCTCCGAATTTTGATTCTGACTCGTCCACAGTTCCATCCCTTGGACTTTACAGGTATTTGTGGACTGTATGAACGAAAGCTTAAGGAACTAAATCCAGCCATCAGAAATATCACATATGACATTGGAGATCTCTACAATTTTATTGATGGCCTTGCTGACATGAGTGCTTTAGTGTATGCTTCTGCCTCTCTCTCTCTCTCTCTCTCTCCCCCACACACGCACACCCACAATGCATTGCAAAGCATTTTGAAGCTATTAACTAATTAATTATCATGGGATATCTGTAAAGTTTAAATTGGTATTTGGTGCCGCCTAGGAGAAGGAAATAATACAATGTTTACTTATCTGTAGCTTGTTGATTGCTATGAGTGATTTATGTAAAATTCATGATTGAATGTGTTTTGGAATTTAATTTTTCCATGGTGAAAGATATAGATCAAAGGATGTGCCTGTTTTCTCTTCCTGTCAATGAGCCCGGTATTTGATGATATTTTTAAAAATTTGGAGATAGGGAACTGAAATCGTTTGCTAGATGCCTTTACCAGTGCAGTTGTGTTCTTGTGTGATTATGTCTTTGCAGAATAACTGGTATTTTTTATTTGATGTTTGTTTCTGGTTTTGGTTTGCAGTTATGAGCACTCAATTCAGGCATATCTACCGTATGACAGACAGTGGATCAAACATCGGACACTTCAACACCTTAAGAAGTTAGCGCACAATAAGTGAAATGCATATTGATCGTAGCACCTAAATTTTCAGCGAAGTCTGATGTGGAATTAATGCTACCTGGAATGCAATATATGTACTAAGTGCAGATTTGAAGTCTGATTTGGGTTTTGGGTTTGGCCATTGATCCCAGTGTTATTTGATGTGACAATATTTACCCTCTCTAACTATCCTCCTCGCATGTACGTGCATGTATAATGAATTAGCAGTTGGAGTTATTTGCATAAGTTACTTGCGACTAGCGATTGTCTTACTGGGAATTGTTATGTGCTACATTTATACATGTTGCTGTTGCTTGTTATTATTTGAGGCACTATTATGAGTACTCTCTATCTATCTCAGAGATGCTTGGATTTTTCAAAACTCCATGGACATGCAAAAGAGAAATGCTATCCCCACTCGGACCAAGACATAACTTTTACTTGTTCAAATAACAATTAAGGTGTAGCAGCAACACATATTTTGCCACTAGTGGATGCAATTTTATTATGCAAATGCTTTTTCCTTTATAATTTTTGGTATATAAAGAACAAGATACATTCTACGTATCATGACAAATTTCTGTGTATGTACAAACGATTATTTATTTGCAGCTAACTAAGCTCCCTCTTATTATCGTTGTAGCAACCAAACCATTTATTATTATTATTATTATTTTTGTGGTAAGTTCCTCATGCAGCAATTAATCCTAATTTGTTGATTTCATGAATGTTTCTCTGCTACTATCATCTGCTGCAATTTATATCTAATCCACATCCAAAGCTATTGCTGTTACTGCTATTGGCGTCGCTTTTCTCTGTTTTCGTCTCCCTTGGTCTGACATTTTTTTCCCTTCTCTCCCTTCAGCCTCTACATCATTTTGTCTGCCTGTTCGGTAACCGCAAGGACATGTCCCTCTGCTTGCTCAGGGGACACGTGCCATGTCATTCGTCTTACTCACATGGCAAGTTACATGTCATTCATTTGGCTTACGGAGCTAATGCCATGTCATCCATACAGTCACATGGCTAATAACACATCATCTGCCTTTGCTTACGCGGTTTATGCCACGTCATCAGGCTTATGTAGATAGTACCTTGTCATCACCTGGCTTACATGGTTACTGCTACATCATCACAATGTATCGAGCCAGATCAACAATCTTATTTATGTTGCTATTGCCATGTCATTACAATAGATTACAAGTCATTCATTCAAATTACATGGCAAATGTTACGTCATTAATCTAACTTACATTGCTACATCCATGTCATTATATTTGTTTATGTGTTTAGTGTCATGTCATTCATATGAATTATGTGGCACACGCCAGACCAATTGATCAGCCAGATATCACATGCCACGTCATTCGTCCAACTTACGTAAATTTAATTTAGATTAATTAAATATGTTTATGAAATTTCCTTTCAAAAAAAAAAATGTTTATGAAATTTAATTTCTCTCGTGTATTATTCTCACATTGCGGACTCCCAAAATTTCCCATCTTCTTATTATGCAGACTCGACAGAAAGCGTCGAGAATAGAGATAGCAAGCAACAGGCAGCTCCACTGATTCAACTCGCTCAACTCGGTTCGTTCCTCATCTTTCTCGTTGCTGCTGTTTTGATAAGCTAAACTTCCAAAATTGCTGTTAATTAATTTATTCTAAGAGCTTTACATCAATACCGCGAAACCTAATCAATTTACTGTGCCCTTTCGAATCGGTTACTACCATCTTTAGATTTTAAGTTCCATTTTTCTTTCTTTTCTTCTTTTTGTTAGATGCTTATATGAATTTTGATCTTTTGTTTTGGGTTAAGAAATTCATGTGAAGATGAGTTCTTTTTCAATCACTCGCAAGAAAACACCTTTCCAGAAGCATAGAGAAGAGGAGGAAGCAAAAAAGAAGGTATATTTTTTGTTCTTTTTTTTTTTAAGATTTCCCCTATTGAATTTGCTTCCTTGTTCTACATTTCGTTAATTAACTTGTTTTCTCTTTCTTCTTGAAGAGGGAGAATGATGAAACAGCCCGTTTGTATGCGGAGTTTGTGGAGTCATTTCAAGGGGATATTGCTCCTGGTTCTAAAGCTTTTGTTCGAGGTGGAACTATCAACCCCAATGATAAATTAAAGACTGATTCTGAAGGTCAGTGAGCGTCCCAAGTTTAACATTTCTTTTTTTCTATTTGTTTTTTCAGAATTACAATTTCAATTTTTTCTTTTGGTACCATCATCTTTCAATTTTTACTAGTTTCATGCTATGGATAAATTAATTAATAATTTTGTATTATTATCGGGACACATTAATAAAAGTATGGGCCTTTTTCTATTCATTCGCAAATGGCAGGTGAAAAGTCCAAAGATGGGGTTTCTGTTCCAAAAAAGGGAAGTAGGTAAATAAATAAATTGCTTTTGATTGCTTAACCGTGCTACCTTTCTTAAGCAGCCATCTTAGAGCTGAAGACAATTTTATTGCGTTGATTGATTTCCATAGATGTAGTTTTCTTATTTGTTAGACTTGTAGATTTAAGAACATGAGGAGATGAGTCCAGTCCTTCATTTTTGTACTTGGAAGGCATTTGATATTGTAATTTTGTTTTAAACTTGAAATAAACTGAAAAAAAGGCCATATAGGTATTTGATCTTTTCCAATTCTGAGTATTGTTCTGCGAGAATCTATAATGGCTATTTAATATCTTGGAGCTTGTAAATTTACTCTTATTTGTAATGAGATGAGGTTTTCATGCTGTATATATGAACTTTATTGCCCTTTTTTGCAAGTATTTTCTTTGGTTCCTTGAAAAGGTTGTGATTTGTTAATTTTCTTATGTTTCTTATCATTGAAGACTCTCATTGCAAAGTCAAAAAAAAGGTTGTTTGTTTTCCATGTTGAGGTCATGTGTGTGCAACACTGGCATATCAGCATTAAAGTGAGGAAGATTATGAATAATGTTGCTTTCTTTTTGTCCCCTGATAAGCAAATTCTGAATTACTTATCCTGTTTGAATATTTAGATGTATAAATGTAACAAATGATTTCAATTTCGACTTGCTTTTGCTTGATCTTTCTTGATTCAACTTAGAATTGCTAACTTATTATCTGCGGCTCAGCCATGGGATGCTTTCCAAAAAGGTTGATTCTTGTTACTTAAATTTGGAATTGTTAATCTTGACCTGTTGTTTTGTGCATGTGCTTGTTTGTATAGTTATATTACTATATTTTGTGGCATCTTGTTGCAGAATAGTTATATTTAAGTGTTTTCATGATTTATTAACAAGATGCATAATGAATTCTAATTTCTTTATATAATTTGTGTATGAAATACTGAAATGGTACCAATGCTAGACTTAATCCACTTCCATAGAGTTCCACTGCTCCTTCAAAAATGTGAAAGTAGAACACATATGAAGTTAATGGAAGCAGAGTTTTTTGCGAAAAGATGTTAATTGTTGTCAGATGTAATACCAAATTACATGTCTGCCTTAATGGACCTAGATGTTTATCTTTAACATTAATTCTGCAGGTATGTACCATCTTTTTTGCCACCTCCGATGGCAATCAAGGGAAAGGAATCTGAGAAGAAGGTTAGTATTTTGATGAAATTGTACATCATTTGCTATTAATTTTTAAGGAAGTTTTTGTTTTATAATTTTTAATGCACATGTTTAGTTCTGAGCATTCCCTTTATACTTTACAGAAGGAGGAGGAAAGATCAAAGGAAAAGGAGAAAGGAAAAACACGGAATATAGATCATTTCATGGAGGAGCTGAAGCATGAACAGGAGATGAGGGAGAAGCGAAATCAGGAACGTGACCGTTGGCGTGATGGTCGTACTGTTGAGAGTTCTGCTGTAAGTGTGACTTAGTCTGCCATAAATACCAAATCCCCCACCTTCCATCTTTTGATAAATGTGACATGCTTCCTACAGTATCATGTTTCATGTTATTCTTTTCGTCTGTATCTCTAAAACATAGTTGCTCTGTTTCCAGCCGTCTAGTCGATTTGATGAACTGCCTGATGAGTTTGATCCAAGTGGAAAGGGATCATTTGATGATGGTGATCCACAAACGACAAATCTTTATGTTGGAAATCTCTCTCCTCAGGTCTGATAATTATTACTCTGATGCTTGTGGTATCTCTACACATCAATGCTTTATCATATATGCCTTCCAGAACATGCTAATCTTATCTTGTTCCATCACAGGTTGATGAAAATTTTCTTCTACGGACTTTTGGTAGATTTGGGCCTATTGCCAGTGTGAAGATAATGTGGCCTAGAACAGAAGAAGAGCGCAGGAGGCAGAGAAATTGTGGATTTGTTGCATTTATGAACAGAGCTGATGGACAGGCTGCAAAAGATGAAATGCAAGGTTTATTATATTGTTACTGTTGATCTTTTTAATTGAATCATTGAGTTCTCAGTCACCAGGACTTGTTCAATTCTCAGTTTACCATGGACATAAATGTCTTTATTTCATGCAATACTGAAAACTAGGAGGCCTACACTTTTCTGTATCATTATATAATAGTATCACTAAGTTGCAGATGATAACTAGATGCCATTTAATGAGAGCTGCTTTTCAAAAAATGTTTTCAATATCTCAAAGCAAGAAATAATAAAGAATATTTGGTGTCACAGGAGTTGTTGTGTATGAATATGAGTTGAAGATTGGTTGGGGAAAATCTGTGGCTCTTCCATCACAAGCTCTACCTGCTCCACCACCAGGACAGATGGCCATCAGGAGTAAGGAGGTCTGTTTCTTTTCCAATACATGTCTGAAGTTTATATTTGATTGGCTTCTGGACATCCTGAATGAATTATTTATTTTTTATGGCATGTGGATGTAAGTAAATAAAAATGATGCCATGAGGCCATTTTTCGCCTGAAAAAGGGATTTGGCGCTATTGTTTCCAAATCTAATAATGCTTAGCATAAATTAATCAGTTAAAAGTGGTTTTTCTCTCCATTTGCTCTAATTCTGAGACAATTTATCATCTGTTTGATAGGGTGCCACTGTAATTCTCTCTGGTCCATCTGGCCCGCCGGTCACTGCAGTCCCAAATCACAATTCTGAACTGGTAATTTCACCAAACTTTCTTGCTTGCTTTATTTAGAATGTAGCCTTAGTATTTGCAGCTGCAATCCTATGCCTTATGAATATGAAATGCGCAGCAACACCTCAATGTGAATCAAGAACTTTCAGTTTTTCCTCTTAATGAATTCCTTTTAGAGCTAATGATATTTTGGTATGCCAATTTGATCAGAATGTAGTTGGCCGTTGTTGTTCATTCTCTTTATACACTTCAACTGATATAATTTATGCATTTTATTCTGTAAAAATCTAACGTTAGGTTCATATTTTAACAGAGGGCACAATAACACGGTATTGTGTTGCTTTCATATTCTGACTCAATGAATTCATTCTGGTCAGATTTAATGGTGTTATCTTAAACCTCCAATCATTCACATTCTTAGTGACTTCCGTTCTAATTAAATTTGATAGTGCTCTTTTTCCATCCACGAAGAAGGTTTGAATTTGCTGTTTTTAATCTTGTTGATGAATTGATTTTCTGTCTAGGTTCTTACCCCGAATGTTCCTGATATAATGGTTGTTCCACCTGATGATGATCATCTCCGCCATGTAATTGATACAATGGCTTTGTATGTTTTGGATGGAGGATGTGCTTTTGAACAAGCTATCATGGAGAGGGGTCGTGGGAATCCTCTTTTTAACTTTTTGTTTGAGCTTGGATCAAAGGAGCACACATACTATGTTTGGCGGCTCTATTCTTTTGCTCAGGTGAATTTTACATGCACAGATGATATCTCTGGAGTTTGGTCATTCTTAAAAATATCATAGTTTTCACTCCCAGCATCAAGGATGATTATTTGGATGTTTGTATTATAACATTGGTCACTCCTTAGTTGCTTTATGCTAATGCTTAAAATATTCACATCTGTAACTTATAAGATATTATTGTTGTTTGCACATTTTCATATTAGTTTGGGAATTGAAATTGTTCAGTATTTGTGGAATGCAGGGTGATACTCTTCAAAGATGGCGAACAGAACCTTTTATCATGATAACTGGTAGTGGAAGGTATATTTTATTTCCGTGGTTTTTGTTCGTAGATTATTTCAGAGGGCCCATACAATTTCATGACCATTGTACTGGGGAATAATGATGATATGCCAAGTTTATTTTTCTTTTTCCTCTAGATGGATGCCACCACCTTTACCTGCAGCGAAGAGCCCAGAGCATGAAAAGGAGTCTGGTAACACATATGCTGCAGGAAAAAGCAGGGTATTTACATCACTGTGATTTCTGGAAATGGTGAAATAATTTCCATAGTGTAATTTTCCTTACTGATTTGTACTTTTGCAGCGTGTTGACCCAGAACGGACCCTGACTGATCCGCAGAGGGATGAGTTTGAGGACATGCTACGTGCATTAACATTAGAAAGAAGTCAGATAAAGGATGCTATGGGTTTTGCCCTGGATAATGCTGATGCTGCAGGAGAGGTCCTGCTTCATACCAGCATACTTTATTTTGTTTTTTTAATACTATGCTTGATCGGTTGCAAGTACTGTGGCATGGCTCTTGTTGCTGTGTCAATTGATTCTAGTTGATGTTTATTTAGTAATGGCACATTTACTGATGATATTAAACTTTATGTAAACAGAAGCAGATCTGTATCAATGAATGCAAAAAAGTTCAAATAACAAATAAATAAAGAAAAGTACTTTAGAGTTGCTTATGTTTCATATATATTATGATTTGCTTCGCAGATAGTTGAAGTTCTAACAGAGTCCCTGACCCTTAAGGAAACCCCAATTCCAACTAAAGTTGCAAGGATCATGTTGGTCTCTGATATTCTGCATAACAGCAGTGCTCCTGTGAAAAATGCTTCTGCATACCGTACAAAATTTGAAGCCACCTTGCCTGACATTATGGAGAGCTTTAATGACTTGTATCGTAGTATAACTGGAAGGATCACTGCTGAGGCCCTCAAGGTAAGCTAGAAATTCTAATTATTATTCTGACTTTAACGATTAATCCTCTATTGGCTTTCACTTCTTACTTTATGGGTACCAACAGGAACGAGTTCTGAAAGTATTGCAAGTTTGGTCGGATTGGTTTTTGTTTTCTGATGCATATGTGAATGGATTACGGGCTACATTTCTTCGGTCTAGTACATCTGGTGTTATCCCTTTTCATTCCATATGTGGTGATACACCAGCAGTAGAGAAAAAGGCTAGTTCAGAAGATACAAGTGATGGGGGAAAAACCAGCCAAGATGCGGCATTAGCAATGGGCAAAGGAGCAGCTATGAAGGAGCTCATGAGTCTACCCCTTGGTGAACTGGAAAGACGCTGCAGACATAATGGATTATCTCTTGTTGGTGGTAGAGAAATGATGGTTGCAAGGTTGCTTAGTCTTGAAGAGGCGGAAAAACAAAGAGGCTATGAATTAGATGATGATTTGAAAGCTTCTCAGAGCCATTTGAGTTCTAATAAATTTTCAAGTGGCAACAGAGAAAAAAATGTTGAATCAGACCCAGTGGGAGTGTCAGGATGGAATCCTTATGGAGAGGATGACATTCAGTCCCAAAGCAAAGGGTCTGCAGCTTTAGCATCAACATTTCCAATTCCACAATCAGAACTAAAAGCATTCACAAAGAAAGAGAAAATTGACCCTGTCTTACCAGCCTCTAAATGGGCTCGAGATGATGATGAAAGTGATGATGAGCAAAAGAGAAGTGCTAGAGGTTTGGGTTTGAGCTACTCATCCTCAGGGAGTGAGAATGCTGGTGATGGCCCGGGTAAGGCTGATGATGAGATGGAGTTTGCTACCGATGCTAACATTCCCATGCAACCTGACAGCGGGATGAATGAAGAGCAGAGGTATTATTTAATAACTTTGCATGCATGTCTTTTTTACCAGAATGTGATGAAATTATTGTTGCTTATGCATAAATATTTTTTTTCAATGCCATAATCAGTTTCACTGGACAAAAAGTGAGTCTGCTGCTTCTTTTCTAAGCATCACTGCCTTTGCTGCTCCAAGTTTTCCATAACCCATGCTCACGTGCTTTTTTTTTTGGTTATGAAATGTTGCTTCTAACAGTTTACAAAATAACCCAACATTTATTTTACGTTTCTCTAATCTTTGTTTATGATATTGCAGACAGAAGTTGAGACGTTTGGAGGTTGCTTTGATAGAATATCGTGAATCCCTTGAGGAACGAGGAATAAAAAGTGCGGAGGAAATTGAGAGGAAAGTTGCAATCCATCGAAAACGGCTACAATCTGAATATGGTTTATTGGACTCCCCTCAAGATATCCCTGGCAATATTAGTAAGTGATTATTTTACAAGCGTACTGAATCTTACATGTTGATGTCTGCTATGCAGAATGTTCCTTTTATTGTGTTGTATTGCAGTATTTGCTCTACAAATTTCTGTTCCTGTTTGTTCTCTTGTTGGCTTGATTTCATATCTTACGCATTAACTGTTATGCAAGAGCTAATATGCTTCACGAGTGAATTTGAAAATTTAGCATTAGTATATTATTATGCAAGAGGCACAATAGTCTCATGCATTTTTGAAAAAGGTCATGCTAAAGTGTTGAACCAGGAGGGTTGCCATAATCTTGAGGATTGATTTCCGGTCCTCTCATGCTTGCTGAGCTTGGGAGCTTGGTTAAATTTCATCCACTTCAAACCGATGCCTTGACTATCCATAAGCTGTGCTGAGCCTGTCATACTGGGGATTCTGTTTCCACTACAAAGGGGTGCCTTCACCTATTCTTGGTTTGAGCAATGCTTGGAAGTTTCACCCTTCACCTGTTAAATCTTTAGCATGTTTAGTTGTTGTCTTGTCTTTCTGGTTCTGCCAGTTAGCTATTAATATCTTCTGGTTCTGGTAGAATGGTTTCCTGCAGGTGTAGTGGGGTATAGTCTGGCTGGCTTAGGCATGCTGCAGGTTTATAATAATCCAATTGTACTTTATGTAAATAAATCTCCTCCATTTTGGAATTGCAGAGAGAGCATCTTCAGAAAGGAGAGATCGAAGGGATGGTAGTCGTGAATCTTCAAGAAAGCGACACCGCAGCCAGAGCACAAGTCAGAGCCCACAACGGAAAACGTCAATCAGGGACAGGGAAAGGGAAAATGATTCAGACAGGGACCGGGAAAGGCACAGAGATAAAGAGAGAGCTCATGATTTGGAAAATGAAAGGTGGGAGAGGGATCACCGTGAAAAGAGTGGGAGTAGAGAGCGGGATGACCACGATAGAGATAGAGGCAGAGAAAGAGAGAGATATAGGGATAGAAGGAGAAGAGTTAAGTGAGTCGATCAGTTTATGCGCTTGGCATGTTGAATTTCTTGGCTAGTCTGAGTTGATGCTTATCAAAATTTGAATGGATATGATTTTTTTTTTTCCGGATGGGGGGTTTGTCTGAGAACTGAAGATGTTACGAAGGGATGAACTGGCTTATGAGTGCTTACCATTGAAAATTTTCCCCATAAATGATGTGAAAATACAACAGTTATACCTTCCTGGTTGAAAGGAGGAAATGCTTCTTGTTCAACAATGTTGTAGTTAGATGTATTTTGATCTTACTGTGAACTCTTGAATGTCTTGGTCATGCTTTAATACTCAACTATTCAATGTATTGCAGCAGCGAATTAGATGTCCTGGTCTTATCGCATGTATAATTTTTTCTCCAATGCAGTGGATCTTGCTTCTAATTGGTTTTTCTCCTGTGCCATCAGATGGCTGTAAGCTATGAACTATGACCTTATTCTATTCTTTTTAGATTATTCAATGGCCTGAGCATCCTAGTTTGACATACTCCTATTAATTTACGAAGATGAGAAATGAGGCACAAAAAAAAAAAAGGAATTTCACCACGAACAAGTAAAGCTTTCATTCTATGGACAGAGTAGGTTGGTGACAGGCTACAAAACTTGCAGGAGGCAACATTAGCTTAAACATAATCTAATCTAGATTTACATTTTTGAACTTGTAAGTGAAAGTAGGAAAAATTCAAGGTATTAGAGCTTAAAAACTTAGGAGTAAATTATACCAAGACTCTTACGGACGAAGCTTTCTTAGCAACCACTTCTTTCGCAGCATAGCATCGAGTGCTAAAAATGTTTTTGCTTTCTTGTCATCTTCCAGAAGATCACAAGCATCCAGCAAAAGTTCATCATCTATGCCTGGTATAGCCTGAAGTGCATTAATAGCATTTTCAATTGTTCCATTATTCTTGCTCTCTTTGTTACTCAATGATGTTTCAACTGCATCTGCCATCTCTGACAAAGCTCTTTGCATGTCCTTGCTGACTTTCTGCTCCTTTCCAGAATGTTCGTTCTCTGATGGTGTTGTAGCAGGTCGCTTTCTCTGTTGATCAGATACTCGAATTTCCTCAGCTGGAGAGTCTACATCTCCAAGTAGTAAATCCATCCCTACTTGGACATTATTTGCAGTTTCCACCTGTAGATCCTGATCTCCAATATCTGAAACTTCATTTCTTTGAATCTGGCATAGGTCAATATAATTTTCTAGGACTTTATTTCTGTATGCAATGGCATGTGGCTGTTCCTGCAAAATTTCAGTCGGGCAGATTTTGTAAGTGATAGGACCAACATGAACAGCAATAAAGGTTCCGAATGAAGAGAATGAAATGGTAATTATATATATATCAGTGCAAGCAGATGAGCGAATGCCAGATTGCCAGTGCAGGTGTCAACCACACAGCGGAACGATCTGGCTTGCGAATGGAGGATAGTTTTTGTACATGTCAAATATATGAACATATCATATTAACAAAATTCAGAAATGCACCTGAATGTAAGATTCCCAGACAGCATCATCAGCTGTTACCATTTGTTGAGTTGCATCCCATGCAAAACCACTATGACTGAGAAGACTGTTGATGTCATCAGATTCTTTCATCAGACACATATACCGATTTTCTAAAATGTATCTGTTATATAAAAGTCCAAATTTTTCATTAAATGATTCAACCATGAAGGTCCATGCTCGTTCATTGAATGTATAATCAATCTTATTCCCTCTCTGCACCTGCTTTAGCATAAGGTCAATAAAATATCGATCCATTGGTGGCTGCCAATCTACTGTCAAAGGATCCATACTAGCCTCATCTGCAAATTAAATAAAGTACAGAACTGTAAAAGTCAATCTAGGTTGGGAAAATCTAGATTGGGAAAAGGAGAGCAAAAAGAATCTCAAAAATCACAATATATAGCGTTGTTTCATCATTTAGAGTATGTGAGACTAATGGTCTCCTCAGCAATACAGCCACAGTTTACAGGTTTCCCTCATTCCTGATCCAGCAATAAAAGAAAAAAGAACTTTCTACTGGCAAAATTCTTCAATTTCCATAGACAATTCCATCTCTGCATATTTTTAGAAGGCCCATACCAATTCAAGTTAAAAGGACACAGAATATGGTTTTAATGCATGAAACACAAATCATGACCTAATTGATAACTTTGGCCTATCTACTATGGTATGCAATCCAATGGTCAGAAGTACCTGCCTACCAGGATATACTTACCAATCATTAAAACAGGGGTATCAGCATCACGGTCCACAATTTGAGCCAAACGGCTATATCTTCCATCAGTATTTTCTTGTCCAAAAATGACACACAATTTCTGAAAGCCTGTCACAGTTTTGACTCTGTATGATCGAGCATCAGGGTGTTCCTGCATCCATTGCATATGAGCCAAGAAATATAGAATACAAAATAATTAATCAAACAAGAGAAAAAAAGGAACATCATTTACTTTGGTATATGCATCCCAAACATGATCTTCAGCTGTTATCATTTCCCGTGTTTCGTCCCATGAAAACCCCCTATTTTTAAGAAGATTTCGTATATCATTGTACATCCTCCTCAAATGTTTGTACCGGTTTTTCAAAACATCTTTATCATGGTGAGATTGGAATTTAACATTAAATGATGCAACCATGTCAATCCAAGCCTGGCTTATGAATGTCTGTCCAAGTTTATTTCCTCTATGCACTTGCTCCAATAACAAGTCAATAAGATAACGATCCATCGGTGGGGTCCAATATGTTCTTGTACGATCAGTGCTGGAAAGAGTTTGGCTCCCATTACCTTCCCCTACAGCCACAAAAGTCTATTTGTAAGGACATTTTTCATTCATAAAAAGCAATATGTGTCAAATGAATCATACTACCACTCACATGATAACATCTGACAAAAACATTGGCACCAAGTTTTAAAGTTCCTAATCATGTCTAAATCACGAAAGCAAAAAAGGGAAAATTTTCATGCCGATGGACCTTAACTTCTGAGATGGTGATAAAGAAACTGACGACTTAACAGCATAGACCAGTAAAGAGGCATAAAACGTACTGTTGAGGCTCTATTAATCTTGCTATGTGGTTTTAAAGTCCACATGAAGGAAAGCCACAATCCTTATTTAGATCTTTATATTGCTGAACAACTTTATGCAAGTATTCAAGAAGAAAGCAGTATAACTTGATAAAAAAAGTCAAAATTCACCAGTTTTTCTTCCAGAAATGTCAACTTCACACTCTTCTTCCTGATATAAATTAGCATCATCCCCATCTTCGCTTAAATCTCCAAAGACAAGGACCAAATCATTATAATTTGGTAAGGTCTTCATTCTATATGCTCGTGCATGTGGATGTGCCTACACCCAAAATGAGTAATATTTAAGATTGAAGAAACAGAAAAGAAAAAAACAAAACATGTATAGAATTAAATTTTGTAGACCTAGTACCTTGATATAAGCATTCCAAACATCATTATCTGCTATAACCATTTGTCCCATTTCATCCCAGGCAAATCCATTTTGTTTAAGGAGAACCTTCATATCGTTGTAATACTTTGACAGTTTCTTGTATCGATGTCTTAAAACTCTTTTTCCATGTTGAGGACCATACTTTGCATTGAAAGAAGCAAGCATCTCTGTCCAAGCTTGTTTGTTATATGTACTACCTGCTTTATTGCCTTTTACTATTTGGTCCAGCAAAAGCTCGATGAAATACTGGTCCATAGCAGCAGTCCACTCTGTCCTTGGATGTTCATTATTCAGTGGGGCAAAGTTCCCAATTGCATCACCTACAAATGAAAAAAAAAAAAGACACGTAAATATAATCTTGTTATCTGGTTTTTGACACAGGTCAATCTGATTCATTAATTAGGACATTATCTGAAAGTCAAACCATAATTAAGGACAGACTACTTACAAATTCAAAATTTTAGGCATCCTAGTCTTATACCTGAGTGTCTAAAAGATGATCAACGTAAAATCGTGAAATGCTGAAATCAATTGTTAAGGTACTCATCCTAGCTTATGACAGCAGATCACAGACTTATGCCATGCGGATGTAAAAATGACATAAGGACAATTTCACAATTTAAGGATCATGTGTCTATCTGCAAAGTGCTTTCCAATTTAAGTAAAAATCCATCACCACGGCCTATCATTATACAAAGTTACAAAATAGGATAGTTAAACAAACTGATGAAGCAGCCTATTTAGAAGAATAATAATGAGATACTTTCACCAAACAAGAAACCAATTGGCATTAAGGCTCAAGAAGCAAAGAAGATAACAAAACACACCGATACTTGCTGCTTGGATTTCATCATCAACGTCTAAATCATGACTCGATCTGCTGTATCTTCCATCAGCAGTGGTATACCCATATATGAAGCATAAATCATTAAAATTCAACACTGATTTAGTCCTATATGATCGTGCATCTGGATGAACCTGCAAGGATCTAGTGTCATTTCTGGAATTATGGCACAAGGAAATCTATTGACACACAATTAAATGGAAAATGAATGCACCTTTAGGTAAGCATTCCAGACATAATCATCAGCTACCACCATTTCTCGAGTTTCATCCCAACTAAAACCATTCTGACCAAGAAGATTTCTTACATCATTGAATTGTCTCCACAAATTTGTATAACGACTTTTTAAGACATCTTTATCATACTGAGATCCAAATTTTGCATTGAACACTGCTAGCATGTCCACCCATGCCTGCTTGTTGAAGGTATGGCCAATTCTATTCCCTCTATGCATGTGCTCTAACATAAGGTCAATGAAGTAGCGTTCCATTGTTGGTGTCCAATATGTCCTCGAACGATCATTGTTAGTCGGAACTTGGCCACTCATTCCTTTCATAACATATAGCAAACAAAATAAGGCAATTAATACTATCATCCTTGCATATATTAGATAACACGCAAAAGCAAAAATAAAGCAGCTAGTTAGTGAATGTACAACACTATAACTTAATGTCCCTTTTAAGTATAATTAATGTGCATGAATTCAATTTAATTCTTGCAAAATATGTCATTTGTGGCAAGATTAAATGTCTTGCAACTATTTTTAGCTTTCCAAATATAAAAATTGAATTTAAATAGCATTCTCCGACTTTCCAAAGACTATGAATAACAAGAGAAGATGCTGAAGTTTGATCACTGAAAAATTCCTTGATCAATTGATGACTACTTGCATAATCATCATCATCATAATACAAGAAACTGCAATCACTTTGATGATACAATCTCTGTAAATTAAACTAAATGCAAGAACCAGAAATGTTACTTATCAAAGCCTTTCACCCCCATTAAAAAAGTTGACACCTTTTACATTTTTATGCAGTTATATTCAAAAGAACAGAATTTGAATTTACAGAATAGAAAAAAAAGTTTGAATTTTTGGCTTCAAAATCACAAAACTGAGAGTGACATAGCACATGCTGATTTAAAGAATTTTCCAAAATTACAGAGTTTACGTTTTAAAATTTACCTGATATTGACAGTGGGGTGTGATTTTGCTTTGCAAGATTTTGGCGCCCAAAGAAACAGGAAAGTTGTGTGTGGCAGGTGAAGAGTTTAACCCTAATCCGGAATAAGGAGTCAAGCCGTCCTTCCTGTTTGGTTACAGACGCAAAACGCTTTGTAAAGTTGTAATCTTTTTTATTTATTTATTTTATTTTAATTACGATGCGACCCCAACTGATTTATTTTGAGTTTACAAATTTGTCCATTGCATAATAATATGTTAAACATAATCGCAACCTTAAATAGTAAAACTCTACTAATTTCATTATTAAAAAAATTATATATATATATATATATATATATATATATATTTAAATAATATTATTCTTTTACATTTAATTCATTTAATTTTTTTAACATATGATAGTTATAAAAACTTTAATTATTTCAGAATTCAAGTCAGATAAATTTATAAAAGAACAAAATTCTCTTAATATATGTTTTTTATGTGAATAAAACTTAAATTTAAAATTTAATATTTAAATTTTTTTGTAACTAGAACCGAGGTAAATAATGGTACTTATAACTATAATATTTGAAAAAAAAATCTAATGAAAATGCACCGTTGAAATGTAAATGAATTGTAAATAGATGAGAAGAAAAGTCTGTATTACAGCGTAGTTTGACTAAGAGCAAGAGTGTAGGGACTGATTGAAGGCAAAAAGTCTGGTTACAACCTATAGTTTGACTAAGAGCAAGAGTGCAGGGATTGATTGAAAGCATGACTATATGAACATAGCTTAATTAGAAGGTGTAAAATATCCTGTCTTGTATATATATTTATTCAGATTCAGTGTTTAAGTAAGATACAAATATAGAAAATTTTCCTCATCTTCATAATTCAGATTTTGTCACAGGCACATTAACAAATTCATGAGTTTATTTGAACAACATGAGAGAAGCTACAAAAAGAACATAGCCTTGCATTGCCTGAATCTGAAAGGTTAGTATTTCAGGATTACAGCGTTACATGCTTTGCATATCTCTTCCAAGTACACAAGAACTGTTCTCTAACAAAGGACTCTGAACTCTTTAACATTTTGAACGCTAAATCAAATATTATTTGTTGAAAGATTACAAAAACACAAAGTGTCTTCTTTTCACATTCAAGCACTTGTGGTGAACTCAATTGTATCAAGTGAACAATCATACGTGGTACCATTCATCCAAGACCGAATTGTCGAGTCTTTTTGTTTTTCCTTCATATCACCAACACTTGAAAGGATTTAATGTTAACTGTTAGCTTTCAAAAGCTGTATATCAATATCAACAATGCTGCTTGCAAGGAATTTGATGTCAAAAATGTTGTTCCATCTATTTACTATCAACCCTGTGTACAAGCGATACCAATTCAATATTCTCGTCTTCTGGAGCTTCAGTTCTGTCTTCTGTACCAAAGATTTCATTGGGAAGTAAGGAAGCATTAGGATCACGTCTTGGAACCAAGAATATCAGGCATAGTGGACTAATTCTCAATATGCTCCGCAGTATAATCGCCAGCCAAAGATTATCGAACTTTGTTCGAGTCACATTCAATATATGGAGCAAAAGGCCTCCTCCCCATGAAGATGAAAGGACTCCAAGATTATCAATCGACATAAGCAAAGCAAAGAAAGTGCCTTCTATACCAGGGGGACAAAGCTTGGCACTGAGCACAAGAAGAGGCATCCACTTGAGACTTAGCACCATGCGAAAGACACACTCATCAATCACAATTAAGACATAATCAGGTAGGCCAAATTTCAAGTTTAACCGCAACACCACTATCAAATCTAACATTCCAGACAAACCTAACAACAATTGAGTCCAGAAAAGCACATCTCGGAAAGGGTAGTTCTTCAGAAAATTTTGGTATATTATTGCTGCAAAGAGAGATCCAACTGAACCAACTGAATATATGAAACCGACCATCTCCTGCACAATGCAATTATATATGATGATTTTTTCCACTATTACAGAAAAATATAAGCATGTTTACAATCCAAAGGTGTTCATAACTTCTGCCAGATAACTTCTATTTCAGTCTTAGGTATTTTACATATTATAATGTAGTGCTTGATAACTGAAAAAACAAGCGCATAATCATATACCTGGGAGAAAGCTGGACCCCCTTTCGAGTCTGTATACCAGTAGAACATTCCTTCATGGATATTCACACTCAATGCAAAGGATAAGTACATATATAAACATGGTCTCCAAACATCAGGGAATTTTAGTGTTGTCCACATAGCCTTACCAGCATCAGCAAACTTCTGGTTTACCTGAGTGATCAACAATATGTTAAAATATCGATAGAGGCAGTGAAGGGCTAGCAAAAACATGACAATGAGAATGAGTACCTGTCTGTAGTTAAAATTTGGCACGACAGGCTCATCAAGTATAATCCCAACTAAAAAGACAAGTCCGGCTGGGATCGTCAGCAAACCAAATACACCCTACCAGAAGAGGGGGAAATTTTTTTTAACACATCAAAAGACATTAAATAATGGAAACGGAGCTATATATATTGGAATTAAAAAGCAGCCAACCTTAGAGCCAATTAGGTGGATAAAAACACCACTGATTGAGTACCCCAAGAGAGCTCCAACTGATGAACTTGAAGTACACAGGCTTTGCATATCAGGTGCAAGCAAAGGAAGAATATTACTATTCTGTGCCACACAGGCATCTATAGTCACATCTGCTATTGCTACACCAGCACTTCCAGCTGTCAATGACAATAGAGCAAATACAAGATGCAGATTCTCATGCAATGACAACAAAAGCATGGTGACCACGCCAAGCAATCCTGAAATTGCATTGAGGAAAAAATTGCCTCGTTATATGAAGTTAAAAAAAAAAAAAAAAAACTAACATTCGTATGCTTTTATAAGAAAATATGACTGTTAATTCTTATTCATGATAGCAAATAACAAAAATTGTGTAGATTTCTACTTTATAATATCAAGAGTCCTGATGAGGGAACGGGTTTGCAGAGGAAGAACTGAATGGAGTTCTTCCTTAAAGATAAACATAAGGCATTGTCTCAATAGAGGCCAAAAAGGATGCTCAAAAATTGATTTAAATTATCAAAGAGACACTATAACTGTTTTTTTACTTTTAGCACACATATGCAGATGCACTTGGTGCCAATAAGACACATCAGTCAGTTAAACAGAAAACAACCTTAAAACCAGTTTGCAAAGCATATCTTGAACAATTGCCAAATGCAAGTTGGAAGCTGAAATCTAGTCAATCATAGGAAATGGATTAAGATGTAAATCTTCAAGTCCACAAACAGATGTCAAATATGCCACACTAAATTGAGAAAGGGAATGTAGCAGAAATTTACTTGCAATTGATAAGCTATAAAGCATAATTTACCGGCAAAAATAAAATAAGGCCTCCTACGGTACCCCAAGACAGGAACAACATCTGTAAGCAGACCCCAGATAGGCTTGACAAGCCAAGGAATTGAAATGATTCCTTGATAAATCTGGGATTCAGAAGGCTGCACCTTTTGAACATCTTTCATGTAATAATCTGTAGCAACACGACTGAAAGCTCCGCCTAGTCCTTGACTTATTCCGTATACAGCCAACACACCAAACACTAAACTCCAATGTGTCTCTTTGGCTAGCATTTGGAACCAATAAAATGGAGTACAAAGAAAGTTAAAAAACCCTCCTCCTCTTCCTCCTCTGCATTCATCTTCCTCTGCCGCCTCACGTCCACAAGCTTCAAGATTCCCATCCTCCACCATAACTCAGAATCAAAGACGAACTAACAGCAACAACAACCACAACCCAATTCACAAAATTCAATCCTTCCTTAACTATGCACCTTGCAATCACTTCAATTCCTAAAAGAAGCTAAAAGTTCCAATCTTGAACACAACAATACCTTTCCCAAATCAGTCAAAAGATGTTTTTCGAACTTAAAACAACATCCCACTTCCCACTTCCCAAATCAAGGTTCTCTAACTTGAGATTTTGTTTAACTCAAAATCTTTGGCTGCTAAAGAGCAAAAATGACAAAACCAATATTAAAGTAAGAGAGAAAAAAAAATCACCTTTAAGACATTTGTAAAGGTCCATTTCATAGGAAATTTCCAATTTTTTTGAAATGTAGATCAAATAAAATGAAAATGGGGAGGTGGGTACTTCCAATGTAGCAGAAAGACCTGTTGTCTCCTTGTGTCTTCCTTACCACATTTGACCAACTAGACAGAGAAAAGTTTTTATTACCAAAAGAAACCCAGATTTATGTTTTTATTTACAGCCTGTGGATTTGGTAGGACAGGGCCATCTAATTTTCCAAGCTCAGAGCAGGGTTGTGATCCTATACGGTAAATAGAAGCAAGTATCAGGTAGCTCTGAACATAGATATGTATCTGTTGGTCGGATAAAATTGCATTTTGCTCATAACTCATTTCTGATTGGTGGAAATGGAAATGTTTGGATAAGGCTTAATGTAGAGGATTTGCAGAGAGAGGACACTTTGGCGTCATCTAAAAGAAGTCGACACGTGGCCGAATTTGACTGGGTCCATGCAAGTAGGGACACGTTTACAATTACAATGAATCTTCTTAGTCACCAATTCCCCGTTCTGCTACTTGTCTGAAAATGTTAATTTTCAATGTGACAAGATGAAGAGGAAAGATAATCAAACAGGACTGTCTTGCTTGTTTCATGAAAGGCAAGTAGTAAGTAGTTGGACTTGGCCCTGATAAGCTTCTCCTAAATCATAATCATGTGCTCAACCTTCAAATAATGCATATGGGAGATCAAGTCCTCTAGCAGTTTTTTTTTTTCAATTTGAAATGTCATAATGTTATCAATTTTTTTTTGCCTGAATTATGGTTTATTGAATCTATGTATTTTTTTTTGTCAAATACAAAAAATCTCTCTTAACTTTATTCGAGAACATATGATAAAGTTTATATTTTGTAATATGTTAAATTATAATTTGGACAAATTACTGTAAAATCATTATTCCTTTCATCCATAATAATTCTAAACCACAAAGGTAATTTAATTTTGAGATTCTTTATTATCATTTTACAATTTTAAGAAGAATAAAAAGCTCAATTTCAGATGGAGTTGTGATAATAATAGAATATTAATCAATAGTCCAAATAACACAAAGTTTGAGATTCTCTATTTGATAGATTAAGGCATTTGATTCAGTCACTTAATTAACTTGGTTTTATGTAGTTGTAATGACAGCAACTTGAGAGAATAATTTTGGATTGCATGACAATTTTTCTACAACCTTTTTAATTTTTTTTTTCTTGCAGCTTTCAACTTTCTTCTTGTATTGGATTTTCTTTGAAGAATCAATTTAAAATGGATTTTTTCAAGTTTTTATTTCTTAATAAGAACTTGGATAATAGAATTTTGTGCGAGCAAATTTGGGTTTGATTTCTTGTATATGAGCAAATGGGATGATCACATAATTGTGCATCTTATAGCATGGTTAGTTAACCAACTTGGCTGCCACTCATAATTTCTTACATTAATTCAATCAAAGGTGCTTATATTCAACATGTGAGTGCCAGCAAAATCATTTGGCATGAAATTGCCATTGGATAGTGACAAAATATTATAGAATAATCATATCATAACCAACAGTTTTGTTGAGCTAATTAGTGTTAATTTTCAATTGGTTATTGAATGAATAAATATGTCATTAATACATGACTGACGTGCAGTCAAAGAATTCCCAGCAAAGAAAAAAAAATTGCAGAGATAGAGCTGAACACATGCAAAGAAGTTGCTTCCTTCCAGCAATACTTTTTCTCAGAGCCGATTGCTACGTACCCAGTAGAAATATCATTTGCAGTTGACTGAAATTGGCATCTCATAGCAATTGAATAGTCTCCATGAAACCTCAGCTTAATCTGATTTCTTCTATCGCTCAACCTTGATTGCACCACTCAAGTGTGATTCTTCTTGGCCGAGTGATTTGATTCTGCATGCATACTCCACGAACAAAAACTCCAGTTTTTGTTTCAGTATGGCATGTGGCTTAACCTGAACCATTTTGATCCCGCTAATTGCCAACCAAGAGTCATCAGTCACAAATGCGCACCCCCTTAGCAACAACCAGCAATAGGAACAAATGGATCCCTTCTTTGGCACATCGATGTGCAACTCAGCTCCTCATTTGCTTTGAAGTAGAGCATTTTTTGCACGTAGAATATCATATAACATTGTGAAGCTCTCACAACTGTTTCATCAACCTCGGTAATCCATGCATCATCACATTTGTACCACTGGTTTCTCAAGCGAAGATAAGTCACATAGTGTCCTGATTCTAGCATCCCTGAATGAGTGATCACGGCAAAAATCTCAAATTCTGAACAGGTGTCTGCTTCGTCGCCGTCAAAAGCAAAAATTCTGTTCCCAAATCTCTTTCTGAGAATTGAGGACGACAAATATGATGCCATATCTAAGGAAAATGGAAACTGCAAATGCCAATCAATTTTTCTCGACAATCTCCTGATTGGAGAATGCTCGAATCGCTTGATATGTAAAGATAACACCAAAGGGAGCCTTCTGATTGACATTTGCTTAAATGAGTCACGTTTTTCTTGACAATTTTGGCAGTAAAGTTTCTGGTCTGACCCCAGTTTCTCTGGCCGTGTAAACAAATCCAAACAGGCTGAGAGAGTACATCCGCCAGTGTTCTCATTTGGTCTAACAGACTTGTTAGCCACATCTGTGGAAGATATACTTGTGTCCATATTGAGTGAAATGTCAACACAAGGGTCGTAAGTTGTGGAAGTGAATCCACATGTCATGCAAGTAACATCAGACCTCAACAATCCAGAGAAAATCCTATGAGCAATACAATGGCAATCACCATTATCTACACAACAGAAGATCTATATTGTTAGTACAAGAGATTTACCTAACAGCACAGAAAAATACTTTGTCCAGCACCATCCCCATTTTCAATTTGACCAGAGATTACAGATAATGAAACATTCACCACTTCATGAAGAATTTCTTAGTGCCTAGATGCTGCAAAGTGTTTGTTTTGGCAATTCTAGATTTATTCACAAAATCAGGGGGCTACAATGACTTTGACATCCCACTGCCTATTTTGAAAGTAACCAAACTCAAACTGGTAGAATAATCAGATATTGTTTCCCAATCCCATGTGGATGTAGCACCTTAAGGATTCCAAAATATAAAATTCTTTCTTACAAATGAGAAATTCAATTAAAATAGTTCACTTAGCTGTGTGTGAAAGTGACCATAATGATGGCATCTCGACAGATGAGATGGTATGCTTTTTCTAGAACTCATAATATTGAATACAAATCATGATCAAAAGTAGAAAGAATCCTGTATCTCAGCATCCAAACATTACCTTTATTTGGGGTTCTACCATTTTCTTCACTCTCATGGATCCCATCTAACAGTGAAATGAAGAACTCATGAGCATCCTGCTGCTCATAGCAAGCTAGATTTGCTGAATGCTGCCACCAACTTCATATAGAAACAAAATTTAATTACTAAAGCATAAGGTCATCTCCAAACATCCGATGAGAAAATTAAATGGATGAGCTATAAAGAAATCTAACCCCACATTGAAACTAATATAGCAATCCAACAAAGTCTGCTATTGCAGAGGACTTCTGATGACATTCATCAATACGAACAGCCAATACCAATACTATCTAAGGACTACTTTGGAGCACACTTGCACAAAAAGATGGAAAATTTCAATTGAAAATCCTTAAAAAGGCAGCAGACTCCATACATTCTATTGAATACATTGTTATCGGAGTCTGATACTCAGACTTATCTCCAACTGACTATTCTAAGAAAAGCAAAAGAGAACTTAGTAACCAAACAATCTGATCTGTATCACAGTTGATAAAAGCAACTTTAGAAACGACTAATTACATCTTCTCGAAAGGCCTAAAGCAGACACAAATCTTTTCACATGAATCAATCCACAAAATCATTAGATCAATTACACTGAAACTAAAGGATGCATATCAATAGCAGACCTGTAAAGAAACTGAGCTGGGCTGTAAGGTGTCCGATCCCCAGAATAGACTGCAGAAAGAATGACATCAACATTGCAAGCCAAACATAATCGATCTGATGATCCTTTCCTACAAGTTTCACGGTCATGCCCATCACTCAAGAAGTAATTCCTGAAAGGAGGAGCATGAAGCAATGCTTGCAAGACAGAATTCATAAAGCAAGTACTTCCTAAATTGTTCAATCCTCTCAATCCCAAAGGATAACATGATTTTTCTCTTCGATCCCTCATTGAAACCAACTGTTTAGACTTCTTTAAATCTAAATCCACTAATGAATTCAATTTCCTCCTCTTACTTGATCTCCTCACTCCATCATCAACAATATGTGCATTATTTGGCATATCCATCAAGATTTTGGCCACAACAATCTTATCAAAATCAGGATCATAGACTTGATCACTGCATAAACAACAATAAAGCTCTGATCTTTCGATGTCAACAGCTATATCATGACTATTCTCGGTTTGGGTATGCAAGAGGGTATGGGTTGAACATGAGATTGACGAGCAAACTAGACACATAAAGAATCTACCCTGATACCCATTACAGAAACTGCATCTGGGTATCTTTGTTTTATACTTATAAATGCTGGTTCTTCCATTTGGAGTGGTTTTAAGGCAATTTTGGATGAATTTATAGCCACTCAAGCCATGTCTAAGCTTGTAATCAGCAAGATGCTTGCAAAGTTTTGGATTTGAGTATAAAGGATTTCTTGTTGCCATAGTGATATAGATTGAAAGGGAGGTATTGATTTGTGATTGAAAAAAAAAAATCAATAATTAGAACAAATTGGTAATATTAACAAAAAAAAATAAAGACTTTGACGGAGAAAGATTGTTTTTTTAATGAAAGTGTTATAAGAAACTTAAGTGAAAGATCCAAAGCTAGATTTGTAGAAAAATGGGTTTGGATTATAATTTCATGGGTTTTTATTGATTTGATGAAAAAAAATAAAAAGAGAAGAGGCGGAGGAGGAAGAAAAAGAAGGAAAAAAAAAAAAAGAAAAGCAAAAGGCTTTTATGCTTATGGTCTGTTTGGAGAATGCCTTAGAAGAGAAGGGAAGAGAAGAAAAGAAGGTGTCTTTTGGAGGAATAGACCGACTCTCTTGTCTGCTGGTTTCTGTTTCTTCCACGAAATCAGGACCGTTAAATCGTTGATTAGTTCAATCAAAGATATTTGATCATGGGATAAGGAATGAGCAATTTTCCATGGCTGCCATGATTGATGGTTAGGGTTTTATACTAATTAGTGTGGATTGCTACATCTAAATAATCCTGAATCTGACTTTAGCCCAATGGCAACGGAAGGCATGGACACTCAAAGAAATATTCAAAGCCCTTTCTGGTAGTCAGGCTTTAATGGGCTTACGTGGCCCATTTTAATCACTTTTTTTACCATTGCTTTAATTGTTGTCTGCATTTTTTGGTTGGTGAATTGTTGAATATAAAATGAAATCATAATGACCCTAAGTTAATCATTATCAATTCAAACAAAAAATGTTTAAATTAGTAAATAAAATGATTTTTTTTATTAATAAAAAAGTAATATAATCTAAACTTTAATGAACACAATAAGGTAAACTATTAAATAAAAGGACTAAGTGTTGAATTGTCCTTTAATCTTGAATTTTCGGCTTCTTCTTTCTGGGTCTTTGATATTTCTCTTCATCGTCTTTCTTTACATCTAATTCTGCATCTTGTGTCTGTCTTCAAACCATCTATATATCTTTGCATTGCTTCAAGTGTTCGTCACATTCATCCAACCAAGGATCTTGTAGTTCAGGTATTTCAATGTTGCTAATCATGTCCAATCGCACAACTTCCTTAACCAAACAAATAATCTGTTCATTAAATGACGATAACCTCTGAGTGTTCGATTTTTTCATCTTCATCCTTATTACTCTATCTACCATGATGATTGCAAAATCAATAACATTATTACAATTTATTTTTGTATTTTAATACTACCAGTTCTCCACCATTTTTGTATTTTTGTATGCTTCTTTATTTGGCCAACGAAACCATAGTATTACACTGATAATCATAAAATGAACAAGATCGGTTATTTTTAGTATTCGATGATGATTCTTGTTATAGTTGATCATAGCTTTTGTTTTTTCATTATACCATTCTTCCCACACTTTTTCAGCTTCATCTCGCAATTTTAGCCATTCTAAATAACCGATGTCGTCATCGTGGACGACTAGCTTCTTATTGTCCTTGTTACGTACAGTCGCATCCACTCTTTCAATGTTGTCTGTGTTCGTTGCAGGAGCAATTTGTTTTTTTTGTGAAGATGCTTTCCAGTATGGTCTTCACGTAGTTGAATAGATTCATTGCACTGTAGATTTCTTTGATCTTCAATAATTAGAGTGCACTGTCCTAAAACATTCACAATAATAGAAACATTTACAATAATGTGCTTTTATTTATAGAGGCCCAATCCTATGATTAAGCTTTTGAGTTCTTATAGGATTAGGACTTATATATGCCAATAATTCTTCTTATAAGCTTTTTGAGTTTTGCGGGATTAGGACTTTAGATTTTTTTTAAAATTTTAATTCTTGTGTTGTGGTGGGTAGATTTTTATTTTTATTTTTATTTTTTATTATTTTTTTAAGAAGAGGCAAATTAGGACGTGGTTTTCCTAGCATAAGCTACAGTGTAACAATATGATAATGAGCTATCCATCGGTGCATAACAGAAGGAAGCCGAGCTAGTTTGTGACAACTAACATCCCTCTTATTTAAGTTGAATTTTTAATTCTCCTTAATTTTTATTCTATTAATATTTAGAAACTTCTATTAGGGTTAAATTTTTTGTTTTCATTAAATAACATATAAAAAAATTAAAATGCCCTTTCAAACAATAAATAATTATAATTAACTATAAAACACTAATAATATTTACAAAATATTTTAATCCTTTATATTTAACATTATTAAATATATACATTTCTCATTTATGGAATATATCATGAGATCATAAAGACATTCAAAATTATTTTTATTTTATTATTTTGATATTTTTTTATTTATTATAATTGATTTAAAAATTTAATTGCTTGTAACAATAGATTTATTATAGATTTAAATTATTTAGATGGTTTTAATATAAACAATTGCTTTTTGAAATATAATATATAATTGTTAGCATCTTTTAATATTTTTTTTTAATGAGTAATGTATATATTTTATGCTATTAAATATAAAATACTAAAATATTTTATAAATATCATTAGTATTTTATACTATTTTATAATTAATTATATTTTTTATTATTTAGATGGTTATTTTAATTTTTTTATGTCACTTAACGGAAATGTTAATAGAAGGACATCTTTTCGATCTATTGGGGGTTGGGCTTGTGTTGGCCCCCAAGCTATTTCAAAAGAATAAAAAAA
>CATIWM010103527.1:0-16888 GCA_949671775.1 Mallotus repandus | reverse complement strand
CACTAACCTAACAAAATATAACTAAAGAAACCACAAATAAAAAAACCAAACACAAAAAAACCCTAAAATAACTAAAACAACCAGAGAAAAAAATTATACCTCTTGTATACGACTACGACTAGCAGTGTTTTTCTTATGCATTTCACCACTAGAATATCTTTTCTTAGATTTATCAACTGAATCATCACCAATACAACTAGAACTCTTCTTATATTCAACCAATTCTAACAAAGAAACTTCTGTATTATCATCCTTTTTCATTTTAATTAGAACATCAGAAACAAATTCTAAATCACTAGACATTAATAAAAAATAAAAAAATAAAACTCCAAAACAATATCTAAAAGAAAACAGAGGAGAAAATGAAGAGAATAGGAACTTTTCAAAAACCAAAACGAAATGAAGAAATAAAGAATATGAAAAGAAACATGCCTGAAAACCGCCCACTAAAGAAAACCGTAAAACTGAAAAAGGAAAAGAAAGAAAAGTAAAAATGAAAAAATAAACAATAAAAAAAATAATTGATAGTAAAAATGGAAAAAAATTTCGTCAAATATAGTGAAAGCTGTAATTTTTCCTTCATTTTATAAAGGTGGTTCCTATTATGTGGCACACATGCCTTAACTCGTTAGGCCTTCGATGAATAAGAAAATTTAATTAAAATAGTAAAATTTTATATATGAGAAAAAATATAGTTATAATATGTAGTTAAATTAATTAAAAGTATGATGAACCAATTATGAATATGAGAAAAAAATTAATAGGAAAAAAGGTAATGAATTGCCAAGCAATTGGGTTTAAAATCTACTTAAATTCACTTGTCATCCCTTATTAAATTATATTCTATATAACAATAAATTTTTTTTTATATGAAATTGAACTAGAGATGATTTCAGTTAGTGCACCAAGGAATCCCAACTAGGTTGGCACCCAATAGCACCATCTTCATCAATCAAACTAGTCCTTTTTATTAATAAAGGAAAACAGAATACAACCATAAAATGGAAATAAAAGCTAGGAAGAAAACCTAAAGTTCTCTTTTCCTAAAATGTCTCTCAAAATCAGATCATTGCACTCAAAAGGGTGATTGTTCCGCCATCTAATTTGGTTTAAAGAGATGCCAAGAATAGAGAGTTTGTCAGCTACATCATTGCCCTCTCTGTAAATGTGAGCAATGTAGACTTGCATGGAGTTCAACTGGTTGAGACAATCCCGCCATTGGAAGCGAGAGTGCCAAGGGACATTAGGATTCCTACGCTGCAAGAGATTAACAACATAAGAACTATCACATTCAATCAACATGCAAGGGGGTCGAAGGTCATAAGCTTTGTGAACAGTGATAATCACCGCACTTAACTCAGCTTTGAAAGTAATATAACAACAATAAAATTAAATATTTCATAAGATAAAAAAAAATTGACTTATTAAAAAAAATTAAATCTTCCTGGATAGAATCTATCTAAGTTTTTTTTTTTTGATAGAAAGGATATTTTGGTAAACTTACATGGGACTATGAGGTTATAAATGGAGAATAGAAAAGGTGCAATGCCAATACTGTCCTTGAAACTTTTGCAAGTTAAATACAACATCACAGTCAAATAAATTCCTAATCCTAACGCTACTACAATACATGTTTATTGGGATTCACAAGCCATTATAACATTAAGGCAACAACATAAGAACACCTCTAGAAGTAGCAACATAAGAACTAATAACTATAGGATCAAGATAATACAACAACAAAATCCATCACCGCCTCAAATGGATATAGAAAGACATCAACTCCATCACTAACCGTAGCATAACAAAGCAGTTAAAATATCAAAATTGAAACAAGGGATGATAGAAAGGTAAGGGATGACAGGAACAATGGAGAGTGAGTGGTATAAAGGTAATAGCGACGGTCTTTAAAGACGGTGAGGATGGAAGGGTGCTAACGGAGAAGGGAAGCGTGGTTTGGAGTGACAAAAGCAGAGAAGTCATCAAAAATAGTGTCGTAGATGTAGAGGATTTGGAGCGGAACAACAAATTTTGAGGCGTAGTAGTGTAGTGTGTGAGGAAAATGGAGGGTTTCGATTGAGTATCGGTGGCCAGACTACTTTTAAGAAATTTAGATAAATGTTTTTCTAGGCACAGGTTTACATCTCTTTTTCCCAAACGATATAAGGGCTAGACTACTTTCAATATCTTTCTTTCAAACATGAAGGTTATATCAATCTTTTTACTGCCACTGACTTTTTCTATTCAAAAAAATTTGAATAGATTCTATCCAGATAACATTGCTCTTAAAAAAAATTAACAACATATATTTACTAATAACTCTTAAAAATGTATAAATGCCAACATCTATTTATTAAGTTGCACTAGACAAATAGCCGAGCATCGCGCGGATGAGTTTAGCTTTTTAAATGATTTTTTTGAAATAATAACTATTAATTTATAGCAGTGTTTTATATTTAAAAAAAAAACAACATACTAAAAATTTATTTCAATACTATCTATAGAACAAAATAAATTACAAACTATAATTAAGCTAATAAAAAATTCAGCAAGTAAAATTGTGTCATAAAAAAGTCAATTGAATTAATAATTGGTGAAAGCTGGCAGTCTTAAGCTTGTGCTCTTCTTTACTGTTTTAAGATAGTCTCCGAACACTATGATGATATTATATGATTAAAGCTTGCCTTGAATAGAAGTTTCAATGGAATGTTGGAGAAAAATTCTACTTGGTGAAACACAAACCTTAAAAGTGATTTTTTTTTTCTCCATAATATTTCGCCACCATGCACAACCCCTCCTTCTACAAAGTTGAATAATGTTAATTAAATTATTATTGGTTTTTTATGCTCTTAAAACAGACATTATATTATTAATAGTTTATATTTCAATTAATTAGCAAATTTAAACATCATTTAAAAAATTAATTTTATATACTTTTAATGTGAATTTTTAATTTTAACTGATTTTATATTGCCCAACAGTATAAAATATAGCATTGCTATTGGTAAAAACTTGGAACCAAGTAATAGAAGAAACAAAAGTTTTGATCTTTTTTTTCAAAAATTTCACATGCTTTCACAAAAATTTCACATGAATATGCAATTACATTTATCAAATTGTGTCACATGTTAACCATTATCGTGCAACCTAGATGTGTCCCAAAATTTCTTGACATTACACATTTCACTCGAACTTCAACTTCCACCTCAAGATTAGGAATAAATTTAGCTTGCATTATCAAAGAATCTGAGGGCTCATCATGAGGATCATATTCAACAAAAAGGATGAACCTAAGGCCTTTTCATCTCCTGGTCTTTAAATAATACTTCAAACTTCGATGGATGTGCCAAATAATCAAATCCAAAAATGCACAAAAGAGAGACAATAAGACCAACTTATCCCGATTTGATAGAATTACATGAGAGCTTAAACATCAGGAGTATAGTTGCTGCCTATAGGATGAACCTAAGGGAGTGGACACTGCCATCTTAAATCTAATGCTCTAAACAGTGAACAAATATAGCCAATTCAAGTATAACACGTGCATTTCAAATTTTGAAATCTGTTATTACTGCATTTCATATTTCAAGGAATCTGTAAGAACATGATTGTTAAAAAAGAAAATGCATCCTGTAATAACATTGTTGAATGAAAAAGGTAAAAAAAAAAAGTCTGCACCAACACCCATAATGATCAAAAACAAAGAAAAAAGGACAAAGTGACAATTGCAAGAACTCTTCAAAAGACCACCAGCCAAAATATCTTTAACGAATAGGAATGTTCTTGAGTTGTAACAATGACCAAGCAAAGAAAAGGGTAAATGAAGAGACAGGACCCAAACTTGTAATTGAATTCAGCCTATAACACCAAATCTCACTTAAGAAAGCATAAATGGTTAATTTGGAATGAAATAACTAACAATTGATATATCAAAATTACCTTTCGAAGAAATAATAGATTCAACAAGTGACATAAATAACAAGACGCTAGCAACTGATAATTACATAGGCTAGTTTTCACCCTCTACTTTTCTACAATAACCTGAGTCATGCCTTTAACTGACCAATAATTATCAACTCCTCTAAATATTTGTCATCATAATTAAAAAACATTTAACATCTGTGAGTTGCTTTGAGCCCATCTATTGTCTTCCATGTTGTTCGGCTAAATATTTTAGTTAAACGCACTAAATATTTTAGTTCCTCTAAGACATCATAATAACAACATTGATTTGGTTGACATCTTTTTCTGAACCTCTTCTTAGACACGATCTAGTATAGCTTGAACTGCTGACATTAGAGTTGGCCTTAGTGCAGAAGCATCTCCTTTGGTTCCTTTCTTAATTTTATTAGCTGTGACTGTTAAAGTCAATACAGAACCATAGCCAATTGTAGCACCTACAGAATACATATATAGACATACCGTAGCAGCCAGTTCAAGAACAAGTGCTAGGGGCAAATGTGCCAAACAAACATAACTGGTGCCCAAATTTGGAATCAGTCATATAATAGCTGCTACAGAGGCTAAAATGTTGCCATGAGTAATCATAATTCCTTATTAAGTTAAACATGACATGGTGTTAAAGCTAAGCACAACATGCAATTTTGGCAATGAAGAGTTAGTGCTGCACTTAGTTTAAAGAAGTTTTGGGTAGAAAAAAACAAACCTTCGGTAGGCCTGTGCTGTCACTTATGCACATGATAACGACAATTCCGTCCTTGGATGGTAGGGTTGGAGGAAGAGGACTGTAGGGAAAAATAAAATTAAAAACAATAATAATAAAACTATAGACCTCTCGTCCAGGGTGAAATGGGATCTCAGGTCCACCAGTGACCTCAACAGCAAAAACACCAGCAAGCTACACAACACACAAAAACATATTCAATAAATTCAACCAAAATAAAAAAATAACAATAAAAAATAGAGAAAAGGGTGGATTGAAGAGAACACTTGTAGGTGGAAATCAGTGAAGAAACGTTCGAAGCAAAGAGTGTCAAGTGTAGGATTGTATTGGCTACCGAATATATCGAGTAAAATTACTCGTCCGGGTCTTAGTTGCAGCCATTAATGCATCACCTGGTTATTGCTCAAATTTATTGAGTTGCAGAATGCTAATAGCTTCTAAAATGCAATACCTAGATGGAAAAATAATCAAAACCACATGAAATCAATAACTAAATTCTAAAGGGCACCCGAGTAAAAGCTGCAGCAATTAAAAAAATAGAAATTCACATAAGCTTTTCATTGAACAGCTTATGTACAAAAAAAATAAAGCTTTCTAATACAGAAATTGATCTTTACCTGGGTCCAGAACAAACCTTTCCCTCAAAGCTGTAGAGTCAGAATGTCTTTAGCCCGTTCAAGACCCTCTATTATAAATTACCCATGCTGCGAAATGGGAAATTATGAGTACCCATATCACTTAATTTATTAAAGTATTAAAGCACTTACCTGGTCTAGCAAGAGCAAGCAGGTGAACACAGATTTTACATTGGCTGTAAGAGTAGAAATTTCCAACATTGGAAATAAATGCTTTGCTTTACACCACTTCAATGAATCTTTCTTCTCTAAAGTGTAATATGGCCATAGCTGCCAAGATTTGACGTTTAAGGTAAATGTAAATGCACACATAATTACACATCATCCTGCTTTCTCTGCGGATATCTCCTTCTGAAACTATCTTTTCACAGAATAAAACTACTTTCGAAAGAATTCGATTGACTCAGCTGATGCCTCAAGTATCATCACCAATAATTACATCAAAGATGGACGACGACTATCAAACTCCAAGAAGGAGCCATACTTCGTTTCTTTCAGCTTTAGACAGTTACCACTCAGTTAACTATCCAAAGAAGGGAAATGGATGATATACAGTTAGCTTTTTGCTAACAATTGTAAGAATAGAGGCCAAGCATGGCATATGGACTTGTTCATTTATTTGTTCTTTTTCTTTGGTTTGTATCCATTTTTTTTTGCTGCTGTGTTTGTGCATTTCCGTAAGATGCTTGCTAGTGGAGAAGTAAAGTCTATTTCAAAACCGTTCATATTCCAGTACTTTTCTATTTTGTAACTGAATTCAAAAGTATTCATTTTCCTCATAATATTAAAACCACCCGACAGCAAAATGGAAGCAACCAAGCAAAGCACCTATGAAGCATACAAAGTGCCACATAGCACTAACAATATGATTTGATAAAATTTATGCACTTATATAGATTATAGAAAATCAAATCATGACTATTTAAAATCAATACTATATTTGGATGTGAAAGAATTTGATCATAAATTTGAGTTTGAATCATATATATTATTTGATAAGTATGTGGATTTTTATTTAAATAATTTATAATAAATTTGAGGGCAAATTATAAATTTTTCCTGTGTTTTAATTCATTACATTACTTTATTCCTAATATTTTAAAAAATATTTATTCATCCTTGTATTTATTCTTCCTTGTACTACTTCATTTCCGACAAAAGGACGAATTAGTGTTAACAAAATAAAATATAAGGATGAATAAATATTTTTTCAAATGACAGGGATAAAATAATATAATAAATAAAAATACAAGATAATTTACCCTAAATTTAAAAGGTCATTTAACGAAGATTTGAAATAACCTTTAATTACATGTTGTTAAATGACGGCACTCAAATGCAAAATGTATTTTCAAACATTATAAAATTATTTTCAAAAATAGATTTATGTGTTAACATATATTAATTCATAATAATTTTAAGCATTTACATATAATACAAAATAGAATCAACAACCATGTAAAAATGAGAAAAGAAATATACGCAACCTATTAATTTTATTTTTCTCTTAAAAAATAAAATAAAAAGCAAAAAAATATTTTTAAATATATTATCTCTTTTAATTAAATATTATTTTAATCTCTATAATTTTTTTTTGGTGTTCTTATCAATCTTAATTTATAAAATAGATGTTTTCTATGCTTACTTTGTTTTAAAAAAAAGTAATGTACTTTTTTAAGGAAAATTTATCAAAATTTACATAAAAATGTGAAAAAAATTATTCTTTTTTTTTGTAAACTAACATCATTTTCTTTAAATATAAAAATTATAGTATTTTTTCATTAAAACTTGATATATTTTGGATTAAATTGTTGCACTACAAAAAAAAATCACTTTTTATGAAATTAATTTTCATAGTTTTTATAATTATATAAATTGAAATTATTTTAACTATTTTACATAAAATTATTTTAAATTAACAAAAAATAGTGATAGTAGATTTTTTCTTTACAAAAATATCAGCCTAAAAAACAAATTCAGTTGATAAAGTAGTAACACTTAGAGAAAAAAATTCAATAATCATAATTAATTCCAACAAAATGGTTTAATTTCTTACAAAATAACAATTTAATAAAAAATATATCAAATTATAATAAATGAAATACTAATTCTTATCTTCATGAAAATAATATTATTTCACAAAAATAAAACAAAATTTTTATTTTTTTGTAAATTTAGATAAATTTTCCAAAACAAAATAAGTTACTTTGTTTTGAAAAAAGTAACTACAGAAAACTTCTATAAAATATGATGTTTTTATAATTATAGAAATTAAATAAATTTAAAATAAAAATTAAAAAATTAAATAGAAAGTAACAAAAATTGAGGGTATTAAAGATTAATAGTGCAAAGTTGGTAGTGAAACTATAGATAAAAACTTTATCTAAATTTTTGGTATTTTAAATTTATTAAATTTTAATTAATTCAATTTGGTCCGTTCATAATAAAAAAGATGAAAAAATTCTACCAACAATTAAATAAAGCATTATTTGAATTGCACTTTCAGTTATTTTTAATTCTGGCTGCTGTAATAAAGTTTCTTCTGGTAGTGCTGGTTATGGGAAAGATGGTGTGAATGTAATTATATGTGGATGGTTTAAGAGGAGAGAAGAGGCCATAATACTTGCATGGATTAATTGATGAATTAGTGATTAAGCAGTGATTGGTATTCGTTCCAATAATTAATGACAAATTTAGTGCATTAATCAACTTCTTCTGTAACTCTCATAGACGTGTGCACATTTTCCAATATTCATATTCATCGATCTCCTCCCTGCTTTCATTGCTTTTCAATTTAAACCATTCTTGATTTTGCCCAGTTTAACACTGCATCATCATCATCATCATCTCCCCAATCCTCACTGTGTCCTTGTCTATTTCAATTTCTGTCAGTATGGATTCTAAAATTGCAGTACAGCAGCGGCAGCAGAAGCAATTAATGCACATTCCAAAGAAAGAAAACCCACTTGACATTGACTGGTACTGCATGGAATTGGAAGAAACCTTCGAACAGTAGGAAACCCATTTCCATTTTCTACAATTGCTTTTATTTGTCTTTCTTCAACTTCCATTAATGTATATGTTCTTGCCATATTTTGAACTGGGCAGTGATTATTGCTGCTATTGGACGTAAAGATTCCATCTTTTTTCTTATTCACTTTACTTTTATTTGTGTGTGTTTCCTTTTACTGCCATGCAGAATTTCACAACTTCCGCCATTACAGAGCTTTTTTGAGTGGGAATCTTTAGCTCTTCCATGGCAAAAGGATCACGGGTTGAAGGGCTTTGAAGACATTGATTCCTCCCTTCTTGATAACAATCTTGCTACTTGGGATGATGATACGATGGTTGACAGAAAGCCACTACTAAAGAACAGTAATTTTGTCAATATTAAGATTGAGCCAATTGAAATTTCTGATAAGAAATTGGTTCAAAGAGATGATTGCGAGTCAAATTCAAGCATGAAAAAGGAGGAGAAGAAGAGGGTAACGAAAGTGGAAAGGAAAAGGGCATCAAATCCATTAGAATTGGAGGAAATTGAGAAGCACTTTGATGTTCCAATAACCAAAGCTGCTAAGGAGATGAAAGTGGGTCTGACGGTATTAAAAAAGAGATGCAGGGAACTTAATATCAGGAGATGGCCCCATAGAAAAATCAGGAGCTTGAAGTCTCTCATCAACAATGTTAAGGTAGAATTTTTTATTTTTCAAAACAACAATGTTAATTTATGCAAAGAGGGCATTTGTTTCTGCAATTTTTATAGGGAAAGAGCATTATCAGGTGCTAGATTCATATATTTGAGATGATCACAGACCCATTTGTTTATATTTTGTACATGTGACATGGAACATCTGAAATCCATCTATAGCAACATTGCAATGTTCACTAGATGTACAATTATTCATTTCTCAATTTACTTGCTTTCTAGCTCTGTTTTATTTGGATTGGATAAATTGATACACCACAATTGTCTATTTCCCTTAATGAATCACTAGAATTAATGTGATGCTTCATGAGTCTTACTTTGAGAAGTGGCATGCTTTATTATTATTATTTTTTATTCTGATGCATTCTGAAATGGTTCCTGATGTTTTGCATGCTTGAAGTTCCCTGGGTCACTTAATGGTGCATGTTTTTCCCATGTTAAATTTGTACGTGTATATTTCATGCCAACACACACTTCTGATTTTTTTTTTTTGGTTTATGCAGGAGATGGGTTTGACAAATGAGATCGTGATGCTGGAGGAACATAAAAAGCTTGTACAGAAAGCGCCAGATATGGAGCTGACTGAAAAAACCAAGAGGCTAAGGCAGGCTTGTTTCAAAGCCAATTACAAGAAGAAAAGGTGCTTGGCAGCTCATTCTTAACCTCTTCTTGAATTGACTTCAGATACACACAGTGCAGGAAATTAATGAATTAGCAACGTAAATAATTAGGATTCTACACAGATGTAGATGCATAGATTTTGCTAGGCATCTTCTTTAGTCAGAAATAGATCATCACCTTTCTGATAAAATAACCTAAATGTCAAGCTATTACTGCATCCTTTATACTAGTAAAAAAAAGCTTTTCTTTTTATCTTTTCCTCTTAATGAAAATCAAATGACTTTTATCTTTTCGTATCAAATAAAGAAAAATTGAAACTTTGGGGCGTGCATTATATTAATAAAGATAAAGTCATGATTCATATCCATACGCAAAGAAATTGCTAACAATCATGAAAACAAGTCGACAGTGACCAACAAATGTATCATCTCGAACCTATTTACAAATTTCAAAGAGGTAGACAGAAATGAGATCACACCACTTTAGAGGAGTGCGTACTTTTTGGCAAAATTTTCCTCAACCTCTCTGCTTACGTCTCCATGGGACCACCTGCTTAAAGCCTTCATAGATGTGTGTCTGCAGATACAATAAGTCAATAATGCCTCATTAACTACACAATGTAAACGCAAACACAGTATCACTCCAAGGCCTCCCTAGCATTCTAACCCATGAAAAGAAACAAAGGAAAAAGTCCATATCCACGGCTAATTCAAGAGTAAAACTAAAATTTATACTCAGATCTTCTTTTTATATTCTTCATTTTGATTGGCAAATATAAATTATCCAAAACATTGTTAAGTGTAAAACTCTGAATACTGACAAGTTTTTTTCTTTTTTTATATATTTTAAGAATATACTAACAACTAATTTAATGTGAGACATACATCACCACGTTTAAGCGAAAATAATTTTCTGCAGTTCATCCATCTATTGTTGATATATATTTTACATTTTTATTGGTTTTAGATGATCTTCACTAGAATATTGTGATTTTAATCAATTAAAACTATATGCAAAATACTTATTTATGCCATACGGATGTAGTGATTATCCTACCTTTAATTATATCTAACATGATATAATATTGCAACTCAAAATTAACAAAGAGTGCCAATTTGAAAAGAGTATATGACATGTGTGTTGTTCATATATAGCTGGGCATGAAGTTAAAAAAACAAAAAACAAAAAGCATGCATGATGTGCATTTTTTTTCAATCAAATACTATATAATTTTCCTAATTAATAACTAAGATAAGAAGAAAAAGTTTAATCCATTCCTAATAGTTTAGTGTAGTATCCTTACCAACAAATGTGATTTTGAAGAGGAAGAGAAGCTTATGAGAAAACTGGATTTCCTTTTAATCCTTGTGATCTTCACCTTACTATCAACATTACCATGATAACCACCATCAAAATCAGAAGATGAAGAAAAGTCAACTCCACCATCATCAACGACCTCTTTGTTATTCCTTCTGAAACTTCCCCACCTGCCGCTAGACCCGAATATAACTCCCCCTTTATTATTACCTCTCCTCCCCAGCTTCTCTAACTCTCTAAACGACCTTCCTTTCGCAAACGACAAGGATCGAGATCGAGACAAAGACTGAATTTCATGACTACCCAAATAAGGACCGTCCAAGACAGTAGTAGGAGAAGCTATATTATTGTTGTTATTGACTTTACTGGCCTCATTTAGCAGCCTTGGAGGCAATTCTAAGCACCTTGCAGTAGTCTTGGACTTGGCATGATCGTGAGGGAGATGATGCTCGTTGATGCAGCTTGGTCTTGGCTTCCCTGGAGCTTCCTCCCACTTGAATGGAACCGAGGCTAGAGTATGGATTGGTGGAGTTGATAAATCTGGACGTTGCTGCTTGCTTGGAAGTGAAAATAAGGAGAGCTTTGGTGTTGTAGGACTTGCTGGTTCATCATAACAATCGTGTTCACAACCCATGATTGATAAAAAATTAGGTACGTTCAAGAGAGACTGTGTAGAAAATAAGAGAAACCCAGTTCATATCTCGATCAGATTTAGAAGGTTAGGTAGAAAATAAATAAGGATCATAGTGTTTTTCTTTTTGTCTTTAGATGGAGAAATGTGAATGGCAAGGGGTCAGGTCACACAGCAACAACGCTCCTGGCGCTTATTCTTCACGAGATAATGCGCAGTTTTTATTTCTTATTTTTCAGGAGTCATACATGGAGGCAAGGCAAGGGAAGGGGAAGATGAGGCCCCACACACTTTTAGAAATCTTTGGATTGCAACGACCATAAACGGTCAATTGCTTCTTTCATTTCCTCTCAGAAGTCAATAAAAAAATAGAGATCTATCTTTAATTAATTTAATTGCTTTCATTTAGGTGAGTATTAAATGCTACTATCGAGTATCCACCAGATTAATCTGATGGTTTAAATTAAAAAAAAAAAAGAAGTATTTTTTATATGATTTGGACAATTTTATTGTTAAAAAAAATTAACACTTCTTCCTCTTATATTCAACCAAGAAATATCATATATTGTATATTATTGATTTTTTTTTTCTTTTGAACAGACTGTATATTATTGAATTTTTTTTTGATAGAGTAGATTATTGAATATTATTACACACTAAAGCCTTTATTCTGTTTAAAATTTAATAAAAGTAAAACTATATTGTACACGGTTAATAAAAGTAAAATTATATTGTATATGGTTTTTTATCAAAATTTTCAAAATTAGGCAACTTTTTTTTTTTATATTGATGTTATGCGTATTTTACTCATAATTTTTTTTTTTTCATTTTTACGGTATAGAATTCTAAACAACAACAATAAATACATCCTCTTTCCCTTTTTCTTTGTCTCTTTTCTCTCCCAAAACATAACAGTCAATTTTATGTTATTTTCTTGCCATTCAACAGGGTTGTTTTTACACCAAGCACGAGCTTTGATTCACTAAGACAATTCAAGGAAGCTTTGTGTCGGTAATCGATAATGGAGAGAAAAGGTTTTCCATTCACTAAAAACACACATGTGTATGTAAGGATGAGGTGCAAGAAGCCTAACTGTCCATGGTATATTTCTAGTGCTAAGGATAGTAAGAGTGGTGTAGTTCAAGTTATAACATTAATCAATGATCATAAATCCAATCCAGTCAATAAGATACACAGGTTTACACATAAGAAGATTGTTGATTTTCTGGAGGATAAGTATAAAGGTTTTCCAACAATAAAATTGCACAAAATGCAGATTTTAGTGAAAAAGGAAATGAAATTAGAGGTGAACTTAGTTCAATGTTGGAGAGCTAAGGGGATTGCTTATAACAAGTTGAAAGGTAATGCCACTGATGAATTTGTAAAACTATGGAGATATGTATTGGAGATTTGAAAGGCATATGAAAGAAATTCAGTAATTTTAAAGACAGATGAGGACTATACATTCAAAAGAATATAATTTCATTTGATGCATGCAAGAGAAGATTTTTAGCTGGTTGTATGAGAGTGGTGGGAGTTGATGGTGCTTTTTTGAATGGTGTCGTGAAGGGTGAGGTGTTGACAACAATTGGCAGAGATGAAAATAATCAAATTTTTCCAATATCTTGGGGTATTGTGATAGTAAAAAACAAGGATAATTGGTTTTGGTTCATTGAACATTTGCATTAGTTATGGGTCAATGTCACAACTGAAGTCAAGCCCAACCATGCTTTGGAAAGGCAAACTAGTAACTCGTCGAGTGCCATTATTGCTCAAAAAGGTCAGCCAAGGAAATCACCTTATGTTGTAGTTGAATCACAAAGTGCAACTATGTAGCTACTCTATCACCAAAATACAACTGTAAATTAAGGGTTCAATTTATCACAACAAAGGTCTCATCCATTCTGTCAAACTCAAGAGTCTCAAGCTATGGATAAGAAAACATATGTATAGGATGAACAAAGTTTGTTCGCTTTATTTTGTGTTTTGCCATTGTTGGGCAAAGTTAGAGGTTGATGGACTTTTGTTATGCAGGTTTTGATTTATCAAATACCAATCTTTTTGGCCTAATAACTAACTCTTAACTAACTTTTTTTGTTTATTTTGGACTAGCATTCTATTATCTTTGCTTTATCATTAGATGTGAACAACATATTTTAGCTCTCAAAATATTGAATTTTGGTTACGTTTAATGCTCAATTTATTATATTTAAATATTATATTTCAACTCTCAATATATTGTCACATCATCCAACTTTTTTGTTCATCCTTTATGTTCACTTCAACAAACAGTTTGTTTATTTACCATTTTTTGTTCAACATTTTATTCAATCTATTTTTACATAAAAATATACAGCTCAACAATTAATCCAAAATTCCATCACTTGTATTAGTTTTAAACATTAGTTATATAGAGATATCACAACCATTGCTTGTAGGAGTGGCATTACACTAAATTCAACCCTCGTCTTACACTTCTACACTTAAATTACATTCATTCCATAACACTACTCAGATTTTATTAACAACACCACATAATCAATGTTATCAACCATGGAATTAAACAAAATATGATCAGCCTCTTATTCATTCTCTTTAGCTTTTCATTCTCATTCTCAATGAGTATGATCCTTTTTAGTAAGCCTAGGATGATTTGTTTTGCTCTTTCAGATATTGGTGGGTCAATCCACTGAAAAACTAACATTTCATCTCTCCCTACAAGTCAAAAAATAAGAAACGCAATCACAACTCACAAATAAAGCATGAAAATAATCTATAAGAGATTTGAACAAAACTACCTTTACCTTTGAGTTCTTATAGCTCACAAATCTTCTCTCAGGATTTCTATTAGTCCATGAAGTTCTTATAACACACTCATTACCGTAATTACAAATCATATTGACACTTTGTTGAGTTGATTTGTTTGATATTTCTTTCTTTCGTTTTTTGTTTTATTTTGCTTCGATATGCTTTCGATCTGTCTTCTTCTTCCACTCCTTCAATCTAGCTTTCTTTCTTTCTTTTCTAAAATTTTCCTCTCAAATAAAAGTTGCAATAATGGTCACAAGCGTGAATTTTTCCCTTTAAAGCAAAACTGTAAACTTGATTTTTAGAAAATGGAAATCTTAATTGGCAAATCTTCCATCATGGACAATCATCATGGCACTAGTCCACTGACAGGTCATAAGGAGTTTTGGAGAGGAAGTGTAAGATGACTGACATGTCATCAATTTTCGTCAGGTTTGACAGAGTAAGACTAATGCGATGCATTTTAATTAGTTTTAGTACTTGATTGTAAAAATTGTTTCTTATAGGATTTAATTCTAAAAAAGTAATATCTTTTAGGACTAATGTTGTTGTTAATCCTACTTGATATAGACTTGTTTTGTATTGATTTAAGTAAGAGAAAATCGACGTTTAGAAGGTCACAAATCATAAAGAATTTTAATGGATAAGTGTCAATATTTTTTGGTTCTAGTGTTGGATTGGTGAGTATGAATTTTTTTTAAAAGATAATTTTGGACATTTATTGTTGATTTGGTGATATGCGTATTAGTAAATTTGTTTATTATCACGTTTTTGTTGGGTCGTTATTGATGTTTTTGGGTTTTTTTTTACTATTTTTGGGTTGTTGTTGGTTGTTATAATTTTGAGTTTCACTTAATATTCACTGAAATAAAAAGCAATTAAATTAATAAAAGATTGATCTTTATTTTTTATATGACTTTTTCATAGGAAAAGAAAGAAGCAATTGACCGTTGATGGTCGTTACAATTTAATCAATTCAGTATATAAATGATAATAATCAATTAAAATCGAAAAAATTATTTCATTGTTGGATCTTTTTATAAAGAGAGTTGTGATAAATTGATCCTAATTAAATTGATATTTTTTTTACTATTTTTGGGTTTTTTTTTACTATTTTTATTTCATTGTTGGATCTTTTTATAAAGAGAGTTGTGATAACTTTTCTTTTAGAGAATCTCTTCTCTAGTAGAAAGTTACTCAACCATTCATACCAAGCTCTATGAGCTTGTTTCAATCCATACAATGCTTTACATAACTTAAACACGTGATTTGGATATTCATGATTTTCAATACCAAGAGGTTGTATAACATACACCTCCTCTTGAATAAAACCATTTAAAAATGCAATTTCAACATCCATTTGAAATAGTTTAAAATCCATGTAAGATGTAAATGCAAGTATCTAACCTTCCAACCGGGGCAAAAGCTTCGTCATAATCAATGCTTTCCTTTTGATTATACCCTTTGGCCACTAACCTAGCCTTAATCCTAGTAATGAAACCTTGTTCATTTAGCTTATTCCTATATACCCATTAGGTGCCAACAATCGGATAATATTTTTCTCTAAGAACTAAGTTCTACATTTTATTTCTCTCAAATTAATTGAGTTCTTTTTGCAAAGCAAGAGCCCAAATCTCATCTTCTAAAGCCTCACAACTAGACTTTAGTTCAATTTGAGAAATGAAGCCTAAGTTAACTAAGGGCCTAAGATGAGATCTAGTAGTTACCCCTTTTGAATTGTCACCATTGATGAGTTCCTTTGAGTGATCCTTTTTGAATTGTCAATCCTTTGGTAGTTCCTCCCTCAAGGTGAGTTGAGGCACCTCCTCACTCTCTTCCTTTCTATGACCTTCCAACTCCAAGGGTTTGGTGGCTTTATTTGCTTGATGGTTCATCTCTATAAATTTATATACAACATTATTGAAATAAGCAAGATCCTTTCTCATATCAAGTGAGATAGATTCTTCAAAAACAATATGCATTGACTCTTTTACCTTAGAGTTCTTTTATTAAATACCCTATATGCCTTGCTAGAGGTGGTATAACCTATATCAGCTTTAGAATGAAAATTTTCGAGATTATTTTTAGTGTTTACTATGAAGCATTTGCAATCAAACACTCTTAGATATAAAATCTTAGGTTTTTTATTATTCCATAACTCATATAAAGTTTTTTTTTAAATTGGACTTTTAAAAACTCTATTTGAAATATATTAAGCAATGTTAACAGCTTTCGCCTAGAAGTATAATGGTAAGTTATACTCATGAAGTATGGTTCTAGCCATTTCCACCAAAGTTTTATTCTTCCTCTCAACTACCCTAATCATGACCGGTATGGTCACGATCATTGATAACTCATATTTATATATATATTTTTATGTCAGTTTTATTATAAATATCTATGTTTATAATTTTATTATTGTGTATTTTATTTTAATTCAGTGTATTATTTAATAATAACCTTTGTCTTTGGTATTGGGCTTAATT
>CATIWM010103475.1:0-13646 GCA_949671775.1 Mallotus repandus | reverse complement strand
TATATATTCTCTTATTTATTTAACCTTTCATAGAGATAATTAATGGGTTAATTAACCCAAGTCTGCTTTGGGCCTGTTCTGAGTGTGCGACCCTGTAGGTTAACACAACATTGGTAGTGGGCCTAAAATTCCCATTTTAGCCCATAAGTCATAATTGGTCTCTAGCAAGATATTATAACTACCCAAGTTGTGTGAAGACCAATAATCTGACATAACCTAATATACAGTGTGTACTATAGTCCTTTTGTCACACGATATCTTGATTAAACAAAACGCATGGTTTTTGTCATCGTTATATAGTTCAATCATATTGTTTCTCGATCGCAAGTAGACTGATATTGATAACTTTTTATCAACTCATTCTAGCATGGCCATGCATTTCTCTTCAGTCTAACTTATCAATTGGCCCACAAATATCTTCTCAACATGACTGAGGGACAAATTCCATCTCAATCACTCACATTCCTCACATAACTCATTCCATATCAAATCATAACCTTTTTTACGATCTGGTTAAAGATGATGTAGGGATGTGTCAAAATACAGAACTCATCATGCAGGAAACCATGGTGATTTCAGGTCAGAGGACTCAAATAATACTAATATGATGAGAGTTACTTACGACAAGTATCAATAGTATTCTCATAGTGGGTCGATCTACTACATCATTTCTCTAAATATTTACTTATGAGTTTGACTCAATATCTCTTATACATTATCAGTAAAACATAATCATTAGTCAACGTCATACTAGTCTTTATTCATTATTGCTCCCACAACAATGATCGAGTATGGATATTTAAATTAGAATTCTAATATCACCTAAGAGTTTTAATATCAAGTCAGATACTTAATGACCTTAGGCAGAATTGACTAATCAATGATTAAATTAGAATTAGCCAGTAATAATAAATGCCTCTTTATTAATAAAATGGAATTATGACAAAGTCATAGTATGACCATTACACTATTGGAATGGGGCATATCATTAACATTTAGAGCATTGGAGTAGAAGGGGCATATAAAGATATGAATTAAAGATTTTAGCTCCTAACAAGTGCATTTTACGCTCCATCTCATTTTTTTTATATATAACCTTAAGCAACAAAATACATATGAATTTGACTTCACTAAGAGTTGAATCAAATTCCTACTTACAAGCATTTTTCTAAAACATCAAGCACCTAAGTTCAATCATTCAATAGAAAAGTAAGCATTAAGTTCATTAAAATGTAAAAAATTCTTAACAACAAATTATTCCCCCAATTTAAAAGTCCAAATCAAACATTAAAGGAAGATTACTACACTTTTTCAAGAAAACCGCATTTAATGAGTAAAACTCTTCATATAAATAAGGGACACAAATTCAAGTGTGGGAATAATGCATGATCAACATAAAATTTAAACTAAAACATGCATAACTTTAAAGAAGCACAATTAAACAAACATGAAAAGAAAAAAAATTAAACTAAAGAACAGTGTTCTTCCCTCATTTTGATGCACTTGGTAGGGAAGTGAATGGAATAACAACAACATCTTTTGCTGCCTTATTAACCATCTTAGATCTTTTACTTTAAGGGAGTAGATGAAATATTTCATTTAATTGAGCTTGCAACCTTTCTGCCCTTACTTCACAATGCCTCTTAAACCGTTCCATCTCATGAAACAAATCCATTATCATATTCCCAATCTTGTTGTCCGAGATGTCCATAAGCTCTTTGATCTTATTCATGATTTCATCACTCCAACCTTTGATGCTGTCTCCTTTCCTCGATTTGACTTCACTCCCATTATCTTCATCCTCTGTTATAGTGGGAGGTAAAGGGATTTCACCATGTTGTATTGTCATTTAGTGTAGCAAATAACATCTCCTTGAAGTGACATCGTGTAGCTCTTTGAATCTTGTAATGATTTCAACCCGAACAAGGTAATTGCCATCAAGAAATTTAGGTTTTAGTGGCTCCAATTGATGTTTAGTAAATTCGAGTAGAGTAAAGTACAATGCTAAACTAGTGACAATATGACTCACCGACACCACTGCTTTCCTGGCCTCCACAACATGCCATATAGAACAAAGGACAAAGTATGTGTTACATACTTTTATGTTAGTTTTTAGGCACCATAAAACAAATAATTCATCAAGTAAAACTTTAGTGCTATCCTTTCTTCTAAAAATTATATGTGACATGAACTTATGTAGAATTAAATATGAGTGATCTTTAATCAAACCACTGGTCATTACTTGACCTTTACAAACTCTATCACCTCATTTGATTTCATGCCAAAAACTACTTATATTATATTCCAATGGAGGTTGATAAACACCTCCTTCAGAGAAACCAAAGATGTTAGACATGATTTCATAGTTGAAATAATATTCTTTTCCAAAAAACCTATAAGAAAAAACCCCTTGATTTACATCTAGAATCTTAAATGTAGTGTAAAATTCTATTGTTAGCTTAAAGAAAACATCATGTTGAGTTTCAGCCAATTTAGACCAACCCAATCTCCTATAAAAAAATATCTATGGTTCCTTTTATCCCCATGTTCAAAAGCACCTCATTATCAAAATATTTTGGTTTGCTGAAATTTCTTTTGACTAAATAGCATAATCTCTTACATTTCTCTTCACAATAGATGGCAAAGAAAGCATCATAATCAACCCTTATGTCTTTGGACTTACCTCCACCATCATTGAGCCTCTTTCCATGAAATTGAGTTTCTTTCCATGAAATTGAGTTTTTGTTCTAGCCATCATAACAATGTTAGCAACTTTACGAAAGTAAAATAACAAAGTAATTGAAAATAGCTAAAATAAAAGGAAATTAAAAGAAAAATAAAACAATAGAAGGGTTTAAATAAGAAAAAAAGCATGGAATAGAAAAATTCTATTCCTGAAACAAGAAGAAAAAGAAATAAAATTTAAATTCTAATAGAAAAGGAAAAATTAAAAAATATCAAGTCAGTTTCCTTATTAAATAGGAATTATAATTTAAATAGGAAGTTAAGTTCACATAGAATACTTTATTAATAAGAAAAAAAATCAAAATTAAAGAAAATAAAATATTAACTACAAAAATAAAATTTTAAGATTTGAATTCCTCCCTCGTACTTAAAATATGCAATGTCCTTATTGCATGAGATGACAAAATGAGTTAAATAAATTTAAGGTGAAATGCTCATGGCCGTGTGCATTTAAATTGAGATTTTATAACACGGTCGTGCCTGACTCAAAAAAATTAGGCTATGCAGGCACACAGTTATGCGTAAAATGAGCATGGTTATGTCTGAGCCACGAGCTGAAAATGCAATCATGCTATACTTGTTTCATTTTAACCTATTTAACATCACATTGCATGGGACAATCATCATATACTCATTGCATTAATATAAGAGAGAAATTAAACATAAAACAAGAACAACTAACACTAACACAATGAAATCTTTAAACAACTTCAACAATTTAGGGCCAATAAAAAACAATAAAACACAACCTTACCAACACATTGTTCAACATAAAGATAAAATAAAAACAACTTAAAATAAGCATTGTTCAAAGCTAAAATCAAACAAGCATCTTGTAAAGAGGTATTCACTTTTCACCTTCATCCTCAGATGAGGATTCTTCTTGTTCATTTAGGCCTTCAGGTTCATCATCAAGTGGTGGATATAGTGGAGGAACAAAGTTATGGGAGTTAAAGAAAGCATGGAGGTTGTGATTAATCATGCCCACAGTATGATTAATGTCAATCATTGTGTGATCCAATCGGTGAGCTAGCGAAGTCAATTCACCAACATTTGAGTCAATCACTCCAACTTTAAGTTCCAAGTTATCCAACTTCTCTATGACATCATTCATATTAGATTCTTAATCTTCCTCCTCCTCTTTTGGTAGTTCCTCCGAAGGTGGAGTAGCAGGTTGGTTAAGGAAAGCTCTTCCTCTATAATCAACATGAGCCGAACCCATGGCCTCCATCATTATAGTATCAATCAAAAAGTGATCCTTAACCTTCTCAAATGGCATGTTCTCTATGTCAAAGCCTAGGTAGGTAGTTATAGTGGTCATTAGTCCCCCTACCTTGATAGCTCCAATCACCTTTGCAGCTACATCTTTCAATTTTCCAGCAAGAGCATGACGAATATCAAGTTTTCTATCATTGATTATGCAGTATAAAATGTTTAGCTCGGTGGTGGTAACCATAGAATCTTCCTCTTTCCTTAGAAACAAGGAATGGGCAATAAGCCTTTGTAAATATTTCAAAGTGGGTGATCAAATATAGGATTCTTTCGCCGCCCTAGCCTCATAGAAAACACCCCTTTGTCCGGTTATTTCTCTCCAAAACTCATCTCTATCATACTTAAGACTAGCATCTTGATTCTCAGGGAAATGAAATACATCATTAGGGTCAAATAATCCTAAATTATGTTCTTCATTTTCTAATTGATTATGTTCTTCATTTTCTAATTGAAAATTGAGCATAAGGGTTTGCTCATCAAAGCTAAATGAAGAGAGAAATTCATAAGTAGGTCTTGCATAAGTGAGACTTTGCATCATCACAAAATTATCTGAACCCATCCTATTTGTAAACATCATTACCTCATCAAACAACCCTATTTCATTCATAGATAAAGCACTAGCATATCTATTAGGGATAATTTTTCTATTCATCATTTGCTCAAATTTCTTCCTATGGCCCTCATGCCTAAAATGAATTTTATTAGGAAAGGGTTTTACTATTCTTTCTTCATTAGCACCCCTGATTGTTGGAGCTTCCATAAAGCCTTTCTCCTTTGGAAGCGGATCTAATTTCTTCTTTGTGATGGTCTTCTTCCTTTGCTCTCTTTCCACGGTGAAAGGTAGGAAATGGAGAATTGAGAGAATGTGAAAGGGAGAGAATATACGAATAGTTAGTGAAGAATCAGAGGATGTGAGGAAGAGGTGGAGTAGTGGGTGTTTAAATAGAAGTGGGAATTTCAAAAGTAGTCAAATTTTATGAACCTTAGGGTTTAGGGAAGTGAAAAAGGTGGAAAAGGGGCCAAATTGAAGAACCATAGGTTTAGGGGAAGTGGGAGTGTTGGGAAGGTGGAAAGGCTCCACTTTAAGTTTAAATGCATGTCTTTTAAAAATAATTTTATCACGTACACAGTTTTGTGTGTCAAGATGCACGACTGTGCAACCTGTACTTACTTTTTCTCGAGATGACATGCACATGGTTATGAGTTTGTGCTTGGCTGTGCAACCTACACTCCAAAATTCTTTATGATGTCAGACACAGTTGTGCATTTTGAAGCTCATGGTTGATGTATGAAATTCACAAGCATACGAAGTCGGTTCAAGTAGTGAAATAAGATATCATCCCACAGAGATTGCAAACTCAGTATTGAAATATTAAAAGTGTTTGTTTGTTTAAACACCAAATTTTTGTTTAAATAACATGTAAAAATAAACAAAACAAATTTAATTAAAATTTAACAATCAAATTAAAGCTAGGGTTCTTATTTTCAATTATCCTTTTTCATAAAATAGATTAAACATCTAAGTCTTAAACTAATCTTAATTCAATTTGAAAGCATCTTTAAAATCATAGATTTTCCTCTCAGATAAACCTATAATTAATTGAGCAAAATTAACACCAAGTTTTATAGCTCTCACTAACTAAGCATTTCTTAAACTCAACTTTAAGTTTAGCTTTTTAATCAATATTAGTTACTTAAATGTCTCTCACCTAAGTAAGCAACTAATAAGTTATTGTTTTAATCCAAAAGAACCTATCTCTCAATCAAGTTCTAAAGTGTAAATTCAATCTAAGGGTGATCAATCCTAAGATGACATTAAGTTTAACAACAACCAAAGAATTAAGATTAAAGACTTAGATTTAATCATAATATGCACATAGTTGAATTGAAATAAGAACCCTAAAAATATACTTAGCTACTCATGTTGAAAAGAAGAGAAAAAGATGATGTAGAGAAGAAATAACCAATCATTATTAAAATAAAATAACAAAAGAGTTTAACAAAGAAACCCGCTTTTGCTTTAAACAACTGCAATATAATGTCTTGTTCCTTCAAAACTTCCAAACTTAATTCTCTAAATCAACATGAACAAGAACTTGAATCAAAACCAACTTTGATTCTAAAAAGAAATAAAAACTAAGATTCAAGATTGTTTTTACTCTTATGTAGCCCCCCTATTTATAGCCTCAAGCCTCCAACAACTTTGAGGTTTGTTACAATTCAAATCTCATAAAATCCCATCAAATTATCAGCTCAAAATTTGAATTTAAAAAGTTGTTGAAACAACTTGCATAGCTGTGCACACCCACACACGTGGCTGCGCAAGAACAACCTTCTTTATGCTGAATTAGGTTATGTGGTTGTGTCATAGGGTGTGCATCACTGTGTCAGCTTTCCATCAATTAGGCATGGCTGAGCGCCCGCAGGCACGTCGCTGCGTAGGACTGCCTTTAAAACTCTCCTTTTCTTCAAGGATTTGGCTTGTGCTTCCTCTAAATCCTATCTTTTACTTGTTCAAATATTTCAACTACCTCCTATGCATCCTTATTTCAAAATTTAAATAAAGATTAACTAACTAAACTTAAAAATCAACAAAAATAATTAAATCCTAACAACTAAACAAAATTAACAAAAATAAATAAAAGATCTTTAAATTAACTAAAAATGCAACTAATTAGATTCTAATCCCAAAAAAAAAGTGTTCAAAATACAAGATTTTTCACACTCATAAAATTCGCCCACACTTGCATATTTGCCTGTCCTCAAGCAAAATATGAAAACAACCTATTCATATAAAGAATCAAAATCATCAGCTGGTTTTAACTTGACTAACCATTCTAATCTTCCTTTAATATAAAGCTTAAAAACTATAAAATAAAACAATAACTTGAGATCAAGGATGTAGCATTTACCGTGTGAAGAGCAAACTCTTCCTTTGAATTCATGAAAATGAACAATTAACACCCAAGAAAAATTAAAATAAGTAAGAATTATTTCTACACTTAGGAATTCCAAAATTCACATATGCAAGCAACCATATGACACTTATTTATTCAATCAAAGTTTTCCTAATCTTAGTATCCCATACCTTTCATGCACTACTCAGTGCGGATACCTCCAAAAAGGGTCATTTGGATACTCTTACTCTATAATAGAGTATTGGAGCAGAAGGAGCATAAGAATTTAAATTTTTTGCTCTAAATGAGTGCGGTTTATGCTCCATCTCTTTTTTTTAAAGAAGTAGCCCATAGGTGCTTAAGTACATATAAACTGGACCATCCTAAGAGAAGAAACTTAATTCCTATTTACAAGCATCTTTCTCAAATATTAAGCATCCAAGTTCAATCATTCAATGGAACAGTAAGCATTAAGTTCATTAAAAATAAAAAATCCTTATCCACAAGTCATTTTTTCTAATTTAAAAGTCAAAACAAAATATTAAAGGAAGATTTATCACACTTATTCAAGAAAACCATCTTTGATGAAATAAACTCTTCATAGGAATAGGTTCAAAAACTCAAGTGAAATGAATCTAATAGCATGCATGATTTCAATTTATTGAAAGAAAAACAAATAAACATAAAAATTGCAAAAACAAAAACAAAAACAAAAAAAAAACAAAAAAAAAAGGAAAGTGTACTTCCCTTATTTAGATGCACTTTGAGGTGAAGTAAATGGAATGATAAACTCCGTTACAGCCTCACTAGGTCCCCTTGATCTTTTTCCTTGAAAGATTTGCTATTTAAGTTCTTCTATTTGGGCTCACAACTTTTCCATCCTTGCCTCATATATATTTTTTCAAATCCTTCCATCTCGGTTGGTAGGTTCATAATCATGTTCCCAATTCTATTGTAAAAAATTTCCATTAACTCTTCCATTCTCTCCATGATTTTCTCACTCCATCCTTCATCCTTTCTTCTCTTCCTCTCTTACTGATTGGTTTCTTTCCCTTAGCACTAGACTGCTGGTTCTTTGTTTTAGTCATACTAAAAGAAACACATTAAAGTACAATTAAACAAAAGAAATAAAGCAGAAATAAATGAGCATGTAAAGATATGGCTAGAGCAGAGAGTTTAAAGTTTTAAATAAAAAGAGAAATAAGAATTTCAAAAGAATTAGGAAGTCTAATCCTAACAGAAAATCAAATTTTGAAAAGATAAATAATAAAAAAAATTGAACTCTTATTAAAAAAAAATAGATAGGGAAATCAAATAAAATTCAAAATTTAAATTCCTAAATAATTGAAAATTAAAAAACTAAAATTTAAAATTGAAAAATTTTAATTTCTCCCCCAACACTTAAAATTTGCAATGTCCTCATTGTAGGAAATGGGGCAAAATTTTGCTCTATTTCGGAACAACCAGGTCGCACGGCTGTGCGCTGAGGCCACACAGCTGTTCGCTAAGGCCACACAACCATGCATGTATCTTAGCCATCCTCCTACCAGGTCACACTGTTGTGCATTGAGGTCACACAACTATGCTATGAGGCCACATAGTGGTGCCTGCTTCTCTTCGTGGCTTTTGTTTGTACACAGTTGTGCTCACCCAGGCGCACAACTGTGCTTGAGACTTTATCCCTTAAAGATGATTGAATCAGCCAAATATTCCTTCATGAAAGTTGTATATATTTGTCTAATGTTTCCATAGCACTTTGAATCACCTTAATTTGACATCAGTGGCTCAATATATTTGAGAAATACTAAAAGCTATGCAACTTGAAGTTAAAGCTGTATATACTGACTTCAACTCATTGTTTGAAAACCCAAATAAACTCTGATTTTAGCAAGTAAGATCAATTCAGAAAGATCTAGATGTCTTATTCAATTTTCTATGAGACCTCTTTCTCATTATGAAACTCTAAGGCTATCAAAATCTTTATTGAATCTTAGAGGTCAAATCAGCCCTTCTTCTTCATTTCCTGAAAAATACTCGCTAAGGGGAAAATCATGAGTTTTTAAAACTAAATAAAGAAATAAAATTAAATTAAAAACAAAATTAACAAAGAAATCAAATTAAAAAATATAAAAGGTTTGTTTGAGCCCCCAAGAAGCGCTTATTTAAGGTCTTTAAGCTAGACCATTGCCATGTCTTCAAAGTCCTTAAGGAATATGCTCCCCATAAGTATGAGCGTCCTTCACTTTTAGCCTCCATATTGTGTAATTTCTCCTCTTTTCAACCTTGGAATCAACACCCTTGCACCATGAAATAAGTGAATTTGAAGGTGACTTTAATTTGATATCTTGAGTTAGTTGGATTGAATTCCTCCCTCCATCATATTTAGCTTTGAAATTGAACTCCTTTGCTTTGGCATGTTTCACTCTTGCCTTGATGTGCCCTTTATCCTTAAGCTGATTATTGTCCATGGCTTCAATCTTCATGCATATGTCTTCAACTTGAGGTTCTTGATAAGCATCAAAGGTTTGACTTTCCTCTTCAATTTGCAACGTGATGGTCCTATTATACACATCCATGATAAATTTGGCAACAAAGAGGAATGGCATCCCTATTATGAATGGGTGATATACATCTTCTTCTAAGTCAAGGATAACAAAATCCATTGGGAACACAAAATTGCCCACTTCCATATCTACATCATTCGCAATACCTATGGGTTTAATAAAGGACTTGTCCACTAATTGTAAACTCATGTTTGTAGGACACACTTCCTCTAATCCTAACTTTTTGAAGGTAGATAAGGACATCAAATTAATTGTTGATCCTGAATCACAAAGTGCCTTAGGAATGGACATGTTCCCAATCGAACAAGGCATGCATAGACTCTTATGTTTGAGCTTTTTTTAAAAGGATTGCACTACATTCCTCATTCAAAGATATTGCCTCCAATTTCTTTAATCTTCTTTTATTTGAGATTAGATCATTAAAAAATTGGACATACTTAAGCATATGAGAAATCATCTCTTTGAATGGAACATTCTTGTGTACTTTTTTAAACATGTCAAAGAACTTGTTCCTCTCATTTTCTATCTCCTCATTCCGTATCCTTTGGTGAATAGGTAACTGTGGTACATTTGGCTTAACAATCGCCTTCTTCTCTTTGGACTTGGTCTCCTCATCCCTTGATGCCCCCTTATTTGGCCTATCCTTTTTCTCCTCTTCCTCATGGGCTTTGGATTTGCTAGGCTTCTCTAACTCTTTTCCACTTCTTAAAGTTATAGCCCTTACATGCTCTCTAGGGTTGGTTTTCATTTTCGTATTGACAGAGAGTTTACCAATTGCTCCACTTGTATTTCCAAGTTATAAATATATGAAGATTGATTTTTGAACAAGAGTTGCATGTCCTGGTATATTTGCTTAAATCTGCCCTCCAACCTCTTTTGAGCTTCATCTTATTGGTTCATCTTTGCTAACATTGCATCCATGAACTTCTCCATCTTGCTTTCCCAAGTAGCTCCTGAAGATGAACCTTTATCCTGCTGAAAATGATATTGATGAGTATTGAGCATTTTTTCCTCCAAATCCTGGTGGTGCTTGATGTCTCCACTGGTTGTTTCTTTGATTGCTCCAAGAGAAATTTGGATGGTTTCTCTAGCTAGGATTGCAAGTGTTACCATGCACTTGGTTATGCTGTCCCTTAAAGTTGTTCACATAGATTCTCCATTATCAATCCTTGCATTATTTGACATTCCATAGATGGATGATTACCCTGACATAATTCACAAGAAGAAGATAAGTCAGATGCAAACACAACATTAACACTTATTTTTTTATTCTCTTGGACAAAGCATCCAATTTTTCATTTATCATGGTCAAACTATTAACTTCAATAGACTTTTCTTTCTTGGAAATAGCCCTCTCATTAGACCAAAGGCTTTGTGTGTTGGCCATTTCCTCAAAAAGGTCTAAAGCTTCCTCAGGTGTCTTTGACATGATGGTTCCTCCAGCTGCTGCATCTACATTCACCCTCACTAATGGTTTGGCACCTTTGTAAAATGATTGAACCAAATCCCATAAAGGTATTAATTAAAGTGGGCACTGCCTTTGAAGATCCTTAAACATTTCCTAACACCTGTAGAAGCTTTCATCCTTTCTTTGATAGAAAGAATTAATCTTGTTTCTAATCTTCAAGACTTTAGCTGGTGGAAAGTACTTGTTGAAGAAAGCATTGTAAAACTCTTGCCTAGTGTTGATGGAGTTGGGTGGTAAGCTTGTAAACTACCTCTTGGCTTTATCCATAAGGGAAAATGGAAAAAGAATTGGCCATATTGCTTCAGGGTACACTCCATTCATCTTGAAAGTTAAGCAATATTCTAAGAAGCAAGTCATGTGACCAATTGGATCCTCATGTGGTAGTCCACTGAATTTTGAGTTCTGGATCATTTGAATCATGGCAGGCTTGATCTTAAAGTTGTTTGCTGCGACTGCTGGTCTCACAATGGGTGTTTGGTCACCTTAGACATTAGGACTCACATAGTCCCTCATTGTCCTTTGCCCATTCTACCTATTTTGAACTGGAGGCTGATTTATTTCTTCTTGCCCCCTGTTCATCCAGTTCCTATGATGTCTCCTTCTTCTTCGAATTGCCCTTTCAATCTCTAAATCAAGTGGTATTCATGGAACTCCTTGCTTGCTTGCACTACGTGTTGTGTTCATACACTAACATAAGTACTTGTAATTACCACAAATGAAAAGAAAATTAAAAATAACGTCTAAATAAAATAACATAATTTTCTTAACAATATCAATTTTGACAATCCTCGGCAATGGCACCAAAAACTGGACGTACAAAATCCATAAGAGTACGGAGTCGGTTCAAGTAGTAAAATAAGATATCATTCCATAAAGATTGCAAACTGAGTATTGAACTATTAAAAATGTTTGTTTATTTAAACACTAAATTTTGGTTTAAATATCAAGTAAAAATAAACAAAACAAATTTAATTAAAATTTAACAGTCAAATTAAAAGCTAGGGTTCTTATTTTCAATTAAACTTTTTTAAAAAAAATAGATTAAACATCTAAGTCTTAAACTAATTTTAATTTAATTTGAAAGCATCTTTAAAATCATAGATTTTCCTCTTAGATAAACCTATAAGTAGTTGAGCAAAATTAACACCAAGTTTTATAACTCTCACTAACTAAGTGTTTCTTAAACCCAACTTTAAGTTTAGCTTTCTAATCATTATTAGTTACTTAAATATCTCTCAACTAAGTAGGCAACTAATAAGTTATTGTTTTAATCCAAAATAACCTATCTCTCAATCAAGTTCTAAAGTGTAAATTCAATCTAAGGGTGTTCAAGCCTAAGATGACATTAAGTTTAACAATATCCAAAAAATTAAGATTAAAGACTTAGATTAATCATAATATGCACATAGTTGAATTGAAATAAGAACCCTAAAAATATACTTAGCTACTCATGTTGAAAAGAAGAGAAGAAAATGAAGTAGAGAAGAAATAACCAATCATTATTAAAATAAAATAACAAAAGTGTTTAACAAAGAAAACCCCCTTTGCTTCAAACAACTGCAATTGAAGGTCTTGTTCCTTCAAAACTTTAGAACTTGATTCTCTAAATCAACATGAATAAGAACTTGAATCAAAACCAACTTTGATTCTAAAAAGAAATAAAAACTAAGATTCAAGATTGTTTTTACTCTTATGAAGGCCCCCTATTTACAACCTCAAGCCTCCAACAACTTTAAGGTTTGTTACAATTCAAATCTTATAAAATCCCGTTAAATCATCAGCTCAAAATTTGAATTTAAGAAGTTATTGTAACAGCTTGCACATCTTTGCACACCTACACACGTGGTTGCACAAGAACAACCTTCTTCGTGCTGAATCAAGTTATATGGATGTGCCGTAAGGTGTGTGTGGCTGTGTCATCTTTCCATCAATCAGGCATGGCTGTGCGCACCCAAGCACGTGGTTGCACAGGAACATGCTACCTTTAAAACTCCACTTTTCCTTAAGGATTTGACTTACGCTTCCTCCAAATCCTATCTTTGACTTGTTAAAATCCTTCAACTACCTCCCATGCATCCTTATTTCAAAAGTTAAATAAAGATTAACTAAATAAACTTAAAAATCAACAAAATCAATTAAATCCTAACTGTTGGGTATCGTGATACTAAAAGTAGCAGAATATTAAAATTTTATCATAAACCCGAACCTAGATCCATGTAATTCGATTAACTGGTTTAATTAGGGTTTTCAAAATCTTACCACAATCATAAGTCATAAGTAGAGGCGAGAATGATGGAAGGAAGAGAGGAGGTTCACATCGGTGACACCTTACCTCGAGCTTTTTATTTTCTTTGATGGTATCCATACAAATAGCCGTTGATTCAAAATGAATTTATGTGTGCTAGCACCCTTTTGATTTTCTCACAAAAACAAGAATGAAGAAACTCTGCGTTTCATTTTCTGAAAAGGGAGAGAAAATAAATTTTAGATGGCTAGAGTGATAGACGTATGTGAAACCCTAGAGAACATGATATATTTATAGACTTCTCAATTAGGGATTTCACTTACCAAGATGCCCTTTTGGTATATGCCACTTTTAATTCTGATTTTATTTTAAATACTAAATCAAAAACATATATCCTATTTATTTAAGATAACTATTACCTTAAATAAATAAGTAATTAACTATATATATATATA
>CATIWM010103469.1:0-30491 GCA_949671775.1 Mallotus repandus | reverse complement strand
TTTTGAATGGGGTTGGTTCAGGAATCTTAGTTCTTCCCAAGGGTATAGCTCTCAAGCCACCCGAATTAGTCAATTCTTCAACCTTCCCCTGCATTGTTTGTAACTCTTGATGCAAGGATTGGAAAGCTTCCTTGGCGTCCTTACTCAAAGCATCGAGACCTTCACTAAGGCTCTTTTGATTTTCAATAATATCATGGGGTGATTTCTCAAGGGTCTCCACCCGAGTCACCAGGCTCTCTAGCTGATCTTTTAACACATCAATATCCCCGCTCCCCGACGGGTTTGCACGAGAGGGCACCTCAAGCTCTATTGGTCGCCCCTCAAGAGAAAATAATTTAGCCAACACTGGCTCGAGAGTCTCTACTCTCTTCATAATATTCTCAATAACATCTGCTTTTGCTGCCACAACATTAAGCAGTTCTATTTTATTCAGCACATTCTCAAGTGGGTGCACTTGGGTTACTACAACCTTAAGTGCCTCAACCCTTTTCTCTAGTGCCTCGATGCGTGCATTTTTAGTATTGTTCACTTTGGCCACTGCGGCCATTATTGAAGAGCAAAGAAAGCTCTGATACCAAATGTCACGGGCCCGCAAAAAGCTTCACAAAAAGGGGTCGTGCGGTGCTTATCTAGAACACCTTCTAACAAGTCAGCCTCAGGGACAGATTAGTAATTCTGTAAGCATAAGGAAAAATATATTAGTATCTGAGTCAAGATATGCGAAGCCATCATAATAGCCCAAGGGGCAAGAGCAAGGCAATAAGCACAAGTGCAATCGACTAGGAACACGATAAGAAGATAATGGGGCTACTTATGTTATTCATCATAGAAGGCAATACATTGATTCAGACACTATGCTCCCTAAGGTGTAGGCAGGGGGGAACCTACCCAAGAGAAGTGCACACACCCACATCTATAGTGCCTAGATCTCCGGCCCTAGGCCTTCAATGACTAGTCACTCCCCCCTAAAGAGCATAAGGAGCACAATGGCCTGTGGTAGGAGGAGACATCATAATGTCCAGCCATCACTCCTCTATAATTACATAAAATAAAATAATTATGAAATGTCTAAAATACCCCTATGATTACAAAATGCTACCCCTTGACACTAAACAGCTAGAATCTAGTCACTTTTTTTCTTAGAAAGGATAATTTTTTAATTTTTGGTAGAAAATAAGGGTTTATAATACCAATAATTATTTAAAAATAAATAATTTCTATATAAAAAAATAATATTTTTAAATGATAAAATTAAAACCTATTCTTATTTCACTCATCTTCTAAATTTTCACCGGCTCTTGCAGATCTTCGCCCCTGGATAGTTCCGGCATTGCTTTCATTCATGTTAACCAGAAACTGCATCTTCCCATCTTCATCAATGACACTACCGTTGCATTTTCTACCTCCCTCGCTGCCACCGCCCATGGCCTTCTTCACCGCCTTTTGTGATGCCTTTGCCTCCACTAGTGGTGGCTTCATCAACCTCCATCAATTGCCTCCACCCATTTACCACTAGCAAGTTGTTGTTGTTGATGCGTTTTCATCATCGTCATCATCTTCTTCTTCTCTCTCTCTCTATACATTTTTTTTTCTTTATTATTTTTTTTGTTCGACAAAGTTTCCCTTTTTTGCCTCTTTATTATCTGTTGCTTGCCTAATTCGAATGTGTTGATGTATTAGTGAACGCAGTCATTATTCTATGAATTCTTTTAGCTTACTTGATGGTGTCGTGTTCAAGAGATTATAAAATGGTCCTGATAACAGATCATTACCATCTTCTGTAACTGATTAATTATACAATGAGAGATGTAGAGATCCCTATTTACAAAAATTGGAATTTATGTAAGGAAGTTTCTATCAAAAAGATTTGCTGCCTGTAATCTATTTCTATACATCATTTTAGCTTTTCCTCTCCCACCATCTTGCTTATGGTTAAAAGAGTTGTAGCAAGATCAGCAGTTCAAAAAACATAGAAAATCCACTACCACGACTACTTAAAATATCTGCAAACCAACGATTTGTTCGTGTACGGTGAACAGGGCATTTATTAGGTTGCCTCACTAATAAATTTGATCCTTAACTTTACTATTAGAATCTTGGTTTCGATGCCTTGTCCATAAAGCCCATGTCTCATTCTTCACCTCCAAAATTCCATGGTCGAAGCTACTTTCTTGGAAGGCACTATAATCAGGTTGTTTGTCCCAACAAAATTTACCTGCTGCTTGACCTATTGTAAAATTTGTAGCACAAAAGCCACCCATATAAGAATCAGGAGTACTTGAAGGATCTGGACAATTGCCAGGTTCATCAGCATGTTCAACAGCCATCTTCTCTCAGTTACCTCCATCTCTAAATGTAATATACACAGGACAACAAGGATCTAATTTTTAGTTGTAAACTCGATTTGATCTCTCATATGCATGAACATGTCCATTAAAGACTATATCAACACTGTAAAGAGTAAAGCAACTCTTCCATTGCCACCCTCATACACTCTACCTCTCTGTAGTGGGCCTTGTATGAACTATACCATAGAGGACGCCATGGTGCTACAAGCCATGGAGTCAGAGATCAGTCAACATTAGCCAAGTCTTTCTCCAACCACTTGTATTGGTCACCGGATTTATTATAATCAATGTATGCTCCAAGGATAATGAAATGGATTCCACCACCATTAAAAGAGTAATAGAATGTGGATGAAGATCCACTTAAAAGGGAATGCAAATTGAGAACTATAAGCAACAAATATTCAGTTTTTAGCTTATTGTTCAATTTTATGGTTCCCTTCTACCACCATAATTGGAACTCTAGAAACTAAATTCTACATGAAACTTCCTAGTAATCCTAATGAGGTTGATATGTCTCATATATAGGGTTGTCCGAAAATGAGCAAGAATAGCAGTCAGAGCCAATTCCATTCGTGGGATATAGATTGGCATAAGTCACATCACCAACAAGCAGAACAAGTTTTCCACAAAGCTTCAACACCAAGGAAGTAATGAAGCTTACCGAGATCCTTAAGTAAAAAACCCAGCCGAGGTAGTTGATAACTTGCTGTAGTAGATATACTTCATCAATTTGAGTAAGCAGCTGCCAGTCAATAAAAGATTATCTACATAAATGAGACATAACATTGAAATTGATCCCTGGTGAAAGTAGAACAAGGAGGGATCGGTTTAGGATCCTTTGAAACCATATTTCAAAATGTGAAAGGTGAGTTATTTAAACCACTATTGTGGGGCTTGACGAAGACCATATGGTGACTTCTTTATATGATAAACATGAGTAGGATAGGTATCACTGATGAACCCAGGTTGTTGGTGCATGAACACTTCCTCATCAAGTTGGCCATGAAGGAAGGCGTTTGACACATCTAGTTGTTTAATGGACCATCCATAAGACACTGTCAAGGATAAGATGACTGGAATTATTATGGGTTTGATTATTGGAATAAACATGTTTGTGAAATCCGCACCAGGACGCTGATGAAACCCCTTTGCAACTAGACGAGCTTTGTATCCGTCGATGGAGCCATCTGGATTTCTTTTAATGTGATACACCCACTTGCAACTGATTATATTTTGATGTGAAGATGATGGTACCAAGTCCCACGTATCATTAGCTAAAAGTGCTTTCATCTTTGCTTCCATTGCGTTTTGCCAATGCTGTGATTTGATGGCTTGTTTGAAGGTAGAAGGTTCAGTGTCTGGATTTTGGGCAGAAAGAAATAAGTGAGGTTTTAAGGATTCTATTTATGATTGGGTTGTTATGTGGTGTGTATGTTGAGGAGCAGGATAGGCTTGTGGTGGTAAGACTTATATGGAAAGGTTTACAACTAAAGGTAAGCCATCAGTAGGAGGTTGTTGATTGGGTGAGGAGGGTGGTGTGGTAGTGGAGTTATTTGGAGTGGTTGGATTATGGAAGTTTAGAGTGAGTAGGACTGTCTTAAGGTGGTAGTATGGATAAAGATGGATGAGTGGGTGGTAGTAAGATTGTTGACGATGGATTTGATGGAGTAGGAGAGAGCACATCATCTTGTAATGAGAAGGAAACACCTGTTCATCAAAGATCACATGTTGAGAAATTAATATTTTCTTAAAAGAAATATCAAGACAATAAAAACCTTTATTAATTTTACTGTAACCTAAGAACACACATTTTTTGCTTCTTAGTGCTAGTTTATGGGGAGCATAAGGTTTCAACCTTCGGTAACATAAACATCCAAATATTCATAAATTATGATAATTGGGATATGATTTAAATAATAAAGGGTGTATCAAATTGAAGGATTGAGGTTTGTAATCAATTGATGGTATACACTGTAGTATCAAATGCATAATGTCAATAATCATGAGGAACATCAGAATGATAAAGAAGAGCACGATCAGTTTCAATAATGTGCCTGTGTTTGCACTCGGCACACCCATTTTATTAAGGTGTTTTAGGACAGGTAATACGTTGAGTGATACCATTTTTAGGTAAATATTTTGTTAGAACTTGGTATTCACAACTCCAATCTGCTTGAAAACTTTTAATGGAGCGAGCAAAAAAATTTTCGACAAGATGTCAAAATTTGATGAAGGTATTAAGGACCTCAGACTTGTATTTAAAAAAATAAATCTAGCAATACTAACTAAAATGATCATAAAATAAAATGTAATAATGATGACCATCAAGAGAAGGGACAAGTGAAAGTCCCTATAAGTCTGAACAAACTAAATCTAAAGGACTTGTAGCTTGAAATGTTGATTTAGAAAAAGGAAGCTTGTGGCTTTTGCTCAAGTTACAAGGTTCATATAAACTAGACAATTTATTTAAAACAAAGAAAATATTTGAAGGTTGAAGGGCCTTATAAACCATAGGAAGAGAAGCATGGCCAAGACGGGCATGCCACTGTTGAAGAGTGCAATTGATAGTAGTCTTGCGTGTTGGTGGGGAAGGGCAAATGTCAAGAAATAAAGAGTAAAGGCCTTGATCATTCGGATCAAAAAGTAGCAAATCCCTAGTTTGAATGTCTTTTATTTCAAAATGATCAAGAAAAAATTCAACAGACACATGGTTAGTTTTAGTAAAAGAAGAAACGGAAAGTAAATTAGCACAAGCATGACAAACATAAAGAACATCATTGAGCTTAAAAGATTGATTATGGAGAACAAGTAGAGTTATCAATATGAGTAATTGGTAGAGTATTACAATTACCAATTGTAATTTCATATGGGCCATTATAATCTGAGTGAATATAGAGGTTTTTTTATCTCTGGTGTAAGATTATGAGTCACTCTTAAGTCTATAATTCATGGTTAAGAGGCTTTTGGTGTAGAAGTGGAGGTGGCAAGGTTGATAGATGGCTTAGGAGTGAATGTCCGAGTATTATTTGGACAAGGGGAAGGGCATTGGCAAGCAGAGTGACCATTTCTATTGCAATTCAAGCAAATCAAGGAGTTATAATCTGAATGAGATGAACCAGTACCAAAGGAGTGTTGGTTGTGATTTAAGGCATTATTTGAGAATGATGAAGAATGCCCTCAACCTCAACTGTGCTGATTTTTGAACTTACTGTGACCTCGAAAATTATTGGTTTTTCGTTGATCATATTAAGATTGAGAGACAGCAGCATTAAAAATAGTTGGTGGAATAACATTTTTGTTTTCATTAGCTAAACTAATTTCTTCACTGAGTAGCAGCCCATGGAGATCATCAAACGAAAGATCAATTCATCTATTTTTGAGTGATCGAATGGAGGGATGATAGAGTGTCCCTAAGCCATAAATAATAATGTGGACACGATTATCATCAGAAATTAGACTTTCTAAAGCCTGAAGTTGGTCAAACATTCTTTTGGCTTGTTGAACATACTAAGAAATGGTCTCATTTGTGTCTTTTTGCAATTGGTAAAGACTTAATTTGTTTATGCAAATTTGCATTTTTGAACCAGATGCATAGGTTTTTAAGGTGAGTCTAGGCTGCATGAGCACTAACAGCTCCAACAATTTGAGGAATAAAGCTTTCCGACATAGAGCCAATTATCCAGCTGAGTACTAGTTGATATCTTTGGAACCATATCCTATAGGAAGGATTGGGTTGATTATCTTGAAGAGTTTATGGAAGAGATAAGCTCTAACTATCGATGTGCTGCGACAAATCATAGTTGTGCAAGAAGGGCATTAGTTGAGCTCGCCAAAGAAGGTAGTTTGAGGAATTCAGTCAAATAGGCAACTGATGAGTGATACTAGGAAGTGTTTGAAGGTTAGGTTGAGAAAAACCAAATGTTACTAGGTTGTTTCGGTGTTTGATGATGTTGACATGGTGAGGCTGGGTTGTTTAAACCACTTAAAGCTCTGATACCATGAAGAAATTGTATGAAATTGAATTATGTTGCTGATAGTAAATAGCATCTGTTATATACAGAGTACAAGAGTTTGAAGTTAAACATAAAACATAACAACATGATAAGGCAATACAATAAAGTGACTAAGGGCTGTTACAACAGATTATCAAAGAGAATACAATAGTCTTATCAGCAATATAGTGTTGTTTGTTGATTGTTGTTACACTAACCTATGTAGGTTATCTAAGGAACTTTTGATAATCTCTTATCAGTGTTATGAATTTAAAGAGCAACAATTGTGGAGCACCAAAGAGAATCATAGGGAATTTAAAGAGATTTCACAAAATCTTACAGTTTCTGTGTGATTAAAGTTGACCATGATTAGATCAGTAGACATTTAGAAGCTGCAATCAAAGCATTTGAACTTTAAATCTACAATAAAATTATAAAACCACAAGTAAGGATCGCTATTATATTTCTCTCCACAAGCAAAGATCTCAAGGATATTTTTAAGGATTTTTTTTCCATAAGAAAGATTCTCTACAAAAGGTTCTCCAGTAAAGATTTTTAGTTCAAGAATTCTCTTCATAGTAAAGGATTCTCTAAAATAATTCCCTCATGGTAAAGGTTCTCTATAAGGATTCTCTATGCAACTAATGGTTCTCTTCATAGCTATAGATCTCTACAAGAATGCTTTCTAAGAATTCTCATAAAAAACGAGGGCCTTTGCAAGATTCTCTTCATAAAGGTTCTCTTATGTGCAACAGTTCTCTTCATGCAACAAGTTTTTTTTTTATTCTTTACTATATTTCTCTCCAGCATGGATCCTCATACAGTCAAATTTAGGACTGTTGACATTGAATAATTGTGAAAAAGTTGTGCATTTATGCATATAAATAGACTTCTTTAAACATTTTTATGCAAGGGGGAATATTTGTACTAAACTAAAGCTTTTGACAAAGACCATAAATACTATAGCGTAAGACTAAATACCATTAATTTAGTAATTAATTAAATTAAATGGATAATTATAGGAACAGAGGTTGAAAAGATGTGGGAACGTGGGTGAATCATATAACAGACAGATGAAAATTGGAACTTCCTAATATAAGAGGGGACATCGATCATCAAACATTGACACCATCAAAAACTCAAAATACAAAATTCTCAATAACAATCATGAAAAATTTAGTTTTTATTTAGAATTTTTGTTTCCAATTACTCTTTATGTTTTTGTATGTTCAAACTTAAGTTTTTTTTAATGAAGTTCTTCAATATGTTACAAATCTTCATTTTAGTTCTCTTCAATGTTTCTGACTTTTCTTATTTCATTTCTGACATTTTTTAGTAATCTAATTTTAGCTACTTTTCCTAAAGCTAGTTAGGGAACCTTATAGATTTTTGTTCACTTAGTCTACCAACGGTCATCTGATAGAAGTCAGAACCCCAACTATTGGTGTACCTTACACATCTGGCACACTCAAAGTTTACAGTAAAAGGGTTAGAGAGAAACAATTATATATAATTTTTTTTAAAAATTAATAACAAAAAAGTAAAAATTAAATAATGTATTAATGGAAAATTCCTTTAATTAAAGGATAGGACTAAAGAAGATAGTTTTTAAAATTTACAGTACTTATTTATGAACAAACTTTCATTTTTTATTTAATTGTCAAAATAGAAAAATATAAGGTCTTTTGGAGTATGAAAGTTGGACCGTTTGGAAGACATCATCTGCTCCCGCTTTTTCTTAGAAAGTATAAGTTGATTCCTTACTTTCCCTAATTATATATATTAGCAATAAAAGTAGCTCTTCTAATTCTAAATACCTTTCCTAAGGCCTTTATTGAGAACAATTAGACTTCCATTCACCAATGCAAGACTCTCTATTGATGCAACAATTTTGAAGGACTAGTTTTCACACTTTTTTAGAGAATGGAGTTAAATGTAAGATGGTCTAAGTTTTTGCTATAAAAATTGCAATAGCAAAAGAAATAACTTTCCATTCTAATAGTTTTTTTTTTTTTGCTAAATTGTTCATGGTAGGGTTGGCCATGAGCTAGTTTGAACCTAAGCTCCATCCGGTTAAACTTGGACGTTCATCCCTAGATCGGTGAATTCTGGTTAAAAATCAGATAATTTTTTTTTAAGGGAATAACCTGTTCAACCGGTCGAATCAACAGATCAAACCTGAAATAAATCGAAATTGGAACTAGTTGAACTAAAATCGACTTTGAACCAGAATGGATCAAATTTTGTCCGATTTCACTTTTAGTGGAATCACAAATTACTAATTTTAAACTGGAACCGGGAGTTCACTGAACTGTGGCCACCTAGTTCATGACTAGCCAACAAATAAACTTATGTTAAGGAACTCTAATACATCTCCAAATTAATTTGGGTCATGAAATCTTCTCGACACTTGCTATAGTGTACTGACTTAAAGCAATTAAATTTCACCTTATAGCATCTTCTCCGTGTCCCACTTTGAAAAGTTGTGCCAATATAATTCCAATAATTTTCTATTGCAATATTTAGTGGATCAAGGAGTTGGCAGGGCTAAATGCAGTAGTGATATCCAAACTTTCAATTTATTATAGGTTGGATATCATATTTTGATTTATTTATTTTCAATTATCAAAATGATATTTTAAATTTAACTAACAAATAAAATTTTGATTTATGTGGCAAGATGGGAAATTATATTTCAAGAAAATCCATCATATCATCATCCATCTCATTTAAAATAATGTAAGATTAAATGTACATATATTTGCCACACTTTGATTTTTTCAATTTATATTTTTAATGCCAAATATTTTATTTAAATGAAAATTATAAGTTAATTACTCCTAATTATATAAATAATTAATTTATTCTAATCATATTAATTTTTAACTTTTAAATACTTTTAATATACATAAAATTTAGATATATTTTATGTCTCATGAATTATGATATTAATATGTGATACCCTATAGGTATATTTCTATTCAATTAATATTTTATCTTCCTAAATAAATGGTTACTTGCAGAACAAGGATGTCCAGTCCAAATAAGAAAAGAAGTCCCTAATCAGGAAGACTTCTGGATCAGGAAGGAAACCTTTCAAATAGGAACAAATCCCACGTAGAAGAGAGTCCTACTCCTTTTAGGTTTGAGCATTATATTCTCTATAAATACCTCTTACTTCTCCCCTTATTACTCATTCTACTCTTTCAACTCATTACTCTCTCTCTCTCTCCTTATCTCTCTAAATTCTCTCTCTATCCTTTCTAACATAAGCATCGGAGGGTTTATGAGGGAATCACACATCTCACCTTGCTCTTTTGTTGGTTGTTTGATCGCAGGACTCGGAGGTTTCGAAAATCAAGTTATAAAGTGGCATCTTCTGTAAGAAACCTCTCGAGTCAAAACCATCATCATTTACTGTGCAAATGTAACTTACAATATGACATCTAGTCCACCACTAAGCATGGATACTCAGATCAATCCACCAAGTATAACCTCATACACTCATACTAACCCACCAGCACCCGTTCTTCTAACTGTTCCGATAGCTCCCATCCCGCCCTTTGATCAGTTGGCTCTTGTTCAGCATGTGGGGCCATCATCACAAATTCCTTTTCACATATATACAACATCCGATGTAACCCAAGGATGGACAACTCCAGGTACAAGCTTTCCCTATTATGCCCCCCTACACCACACTGGCCGACCTATTCCTTCCGTACCTTTGCCAAGCCTCTTAGGAACTCTTATCACAAACACACCAGACTTAAACGTAGTAACCCAAACATTCAACTTGCCTCTAATAAGTAGAGAGGTAATGATCCAGAGCATTCAAGCTCAAATTGCTCTTATGCAATAACAACTAAACGCCCTAATCCAAAATAGTAATCCCGGAGCAGCTAATCTAGAGAATAATGTGAACGTACCACCCATAACTGCCCAGAGTGCTCATGAAAGGGATAAAGAAGCTCGAAAAGATTTAGAAAGGGAGTCTAGTACAAGCCATCCAGTATTAGATGACTCCCATATAGCCCAAAAGGTTGAACAAGTAATCCAGAAAGCTCGGACGGGACCAAGGAAGGAGGATGAATGCGTCCTAGAAGTAACAACGCCTTTTGTGAGTAGAATTAATAAAATAGAGATCCCATCCAAATTTAAACTACCTCAGCTGGAATAATATGATGGCACCGAAGATATAGTCAACCACGTATCATCATTTAAAATAAAAATGATGCTTTAGAATGTCAATGATGGGATTCCATGCCGAGTCTTCCCCAGCACGCTCACAAAAATTGCTCAGAGGTGGTTTCACCAGCTTTCAAAAAACTCTATTTTATCTTTTAAAGAGTTGGTCAAGAAGTTCAGGACTCAGTTTATCACCAGCGTTCCTCCTGCCAAAAGCATAAACGATCTCCGGACATGCAAGCAGGAAATCAATGAATCGTTGAGAAGCTACTTAGACAGATTCAATGGGGTGGCTATGCAAATCGAGAACTTAAGTGATGAAGTGGCTATTAAAGCATTGAAAAATGGAACTCGATTGGGGAAACTCAAAGATAAGATTTTGATAAAAGAGTTATGTACCTTCTTAGAGGTCATGTCCATAGCCACCAAACTAATCAAAATAGACGATGATAGAAGAATATGATGGGATGATGAAAAACCACCTTTCAGGAGGAATGAAAGAGTTGATATGAGAAAACCTACAGCTTCCCAAAACAATTTTAGAAGCCCAATAGAAGGATTCAGAAGGGAAACTAAGAGATTCACACCCTTAAATACATCCAGGTTAAAAATTCTCATGTGGATTAGAGAGAATGGAGTGGGCATAACTCCAGCTAGAAAGCTTACCCCACCAAAAAGAGGGGTACCGGATAGGGACAAGTACTGTTAATATCATCGAGGCTTCGGGCATGAAATGAATGTGTGCCAAGACGTTGCACGGTTAATTGAACAATTGATTAAAAATGGGAAGTTAGGGAGATTTATAAGAAATCAAGATCCAAATGACTAAGTTGAAGATTCACCTAATACAAAGAAAGCTCGTAATGAAGAAGCCAGAGTCATTAATATGATTATCGGAGGAGAAATGCTAGCTGAGAAAAAATTGAAAAGGCCTTGGAAAGAAGATTACCAAGTATCTAAATGAAGGCCGACCATCACATTTGGACCTGATGATGGAGACCATGCTCGGCAACCCCATAATGATGCGTTTATCATATATGCATACATCCAAAATTACTTGGTGAAAAGAATCCTGGTGGATGACGGTAGCACTATCAACGCACTTTCATGGAATGCCTACAAGGCTATGGGAGGCTCAATCACTGATTTGAAAGTAATTAAAAACCCCATCATGAGTTTCTGCGGAGGAACAACCCAGCCAATGGGAGTGGTGGAACTGTAGGTGGAATTTAGAAATCGAGAAACTAGAGACATAAAAGCTATCAAATCCTTATTCAATGTAGTATACCTTCCACTCACTTACAATGGAATAATCGGAAGGCCGATTCTATATGAGATTGATGTAGCTGCGAGTATTAGGCAACTTACTATGAAATTCCTTTAGAAGATTAGGTAATAACAATCCTCGGAGATCAGTCTATGGCCAGACAGTTCTACCAGATGGCAATTAAACCTCAAAAGGAGGCATTCCCTTTAGAATCTCTTGAGATAGGAAAATAAGGAGCTAATCCAAAGACAGTCGACCAAGTCTAAACTCTATAGATAGCTGAAGGCAAGACAGTCTAGATTGGTGGTGAGCTTGACGAGAATATCAGCAAGGGAATTAGTGAAGTTCTAAGCAAGCACTCAAACAATTTTGCCTTAGAAGCATCTAAAATTATGGGAGTAGATCCTCGGATCGCCTCTCACAGCCTGAACATTAACCCAGGAGTGAAACCTATGATTTAAAAGAAGAGAAAGTTCACCTACGAAAGGTAGAAGGTGATTGCCGAGGAAACAAATAAACTGTTGGATGCCAGGTTCATCAGGGAAGTTACACACCAGGAATGGGTAGCAAATGTAGTACTGGTCAAGAAAGATAATGTGAAGTACAAGATGTGTGTTGACTACATAGACTTGAATAGGGCATGCTCCAAAGACAGCTATCCCTTACCAATAATTGATAAATTGGTAGATTCAATAGCCTATCACAACTTATATAGTTTCATTGATGCCGCTCAGGGGTACCACATGATTTCAATAAAAGATGAGGATCAGGAGAAAACATCATTTATCACGCATGAGGGCCTTTACTGTTACAAAGTTATACCCTTTGGGCTAAAAAATGCTAGAGCAACTTACTAGAGGCGGATGAACCACGTGTTCTAAGACTATATTGGGAAGAATGTGGAAGCATATGTAGATGACATTATTATCAAAAGCCAGCAAGCAGAACAACATGTCGATGATCTTGAGCAAATTCTTTGCATTCTTGATAAACACTAGATTAAGTTGAATCCAGACAAGTGTGTCTTTGGAGTAAAAACAGGGAAGTTCTTAGGTTTCATAATTTCACATAGAGGAATAGAGGCAAACCTGGAGAAGATGGAAGCCATTCTCAACATAAAAGCTCCTAAAACATTGAATGAGCTTCAGAAACTTAATGGTAAAATGATGGCTCTGGACATAGAACCCTACCTCAGGACAAACTTAAAGCTCAGAAGCTAAAGCTCAAAACTACATACTACTCTATGTACAATGGAGAACTTTATAGAAGATCTTTGTCTCACCCATGGTCAAAGTATGTATCTCCGGAAGAAGGCAACTATGTACTTAGAGAAATCCATGAAGGAATATGTAGAGCTCATGAAGCCCAGAGGTAGTTAGTCAGGAAGGCATTATTACAAGGATACTACTGGCTAACCATGTCTAAAGATGCACTACAGCTCGTCCAAAAGTGTTCCAAGTGCCAACAGTTCACTCATTTGAATCATAAGCCAACTAACACCAAACATCCAATTGGAAGCCCATAGCCCTTTGTTGTATGGGGATGGATATCCTAGGACCCTTCCCAATCTCAACATCCCATAAGAAGTTCCTTATTATAGCCATTGATCACTTCACCAAATGGGTAAAAGTCGAGGCAGTCCTAACCATTACAAAGGCTCGAATTCAACACTTCTTTTGGAAGAAAGTCATTTGCAAATTCGAAATACCTCACACTTTGATCACAGATAATGGGAAGCAGTTTAACAACAAAAAATTCAAAAAATTTCTATTCTAATATGGGCATCAAGCTTAGGTTCACCTCAATGACTCAATCTCAGATGAATGGACAAATAGAAGTCACTAACCGAATTATCGTGCAAGGACTGAAAAAGAGGTTGGATGAAAAGAAAGGAAACTCGGTGGAAGAGCTCAATAATGTTATCTGGGCATATAGAACAACACCTAGGAGTTAAACCAGTGAAATGCCTTTCTGACTGACATACGGGATGGATGCAGTGATTCCTGTAGAGATCGAATTATCATGTTATCAGGTAACGGGAGAGTTAGATCCAAAAATCAACAACATCAATGCTCAGATATGCCTAGACTTGCTTGAAGAAAGAAGAGAATAGGCATCCATTATCTCAGAAGCATAGAAACTAAAAGTCTATGGATATCACAATAAACATGTCTGACAAAAGCAATTCAAAATTAGAGATCTGGTGTTAAGAAGAGCAAACATTGGCAAAGGTAGTTCTAGAATAGGCAAGCTCGAACCTAACTGGGAAGGCCCTTATCAAGTAATAGAAAAAACTACTAAGGGTGCATACAAGATACGAGATACGAAGGGAAAAGAATTGTTGAGATATTGGAATTCAGATAGTCTGAGAAAATATTATCAATAGAGAAATTGTACTGAAGTAAAAAAACATATGTTCTGATGTAATAAAAAGTACTCTTTCCATTGATTTTCAAAAGTTTCTACATTAAAAAAAAACTACTGAGTATTTACATTAGCCACGGATGCAAGAGGCACATCAGCATCACCAGACACTAGGTTTGGATCTTTTGAAGATTGATTTTTGGTTGTTGGAATAGTAACAGTAGTAACCTCCACAGATAATTTCTCTCTAGCTACCTTAGGATCAGATGGTTCCTCGAAAGTGACCTCCTTAGCAGCAGTAACCTTCTTCCTAGTGGTGGATCCTTTCACAGCTTAGGGGCAGATTTCATTACAGCCTCTGCTTCAGAAGCCATCTGTGCTAGATCATTAAATGTCAGCTTATCCAATTTAGAGAAGTCCAAATCCCCATGCTGAGCGAGCAATACCTTCCAAGACTCAGACTTGTAAGCTTTGAGGAAGTCCTTCACCATCTTTTAATAGGTCTTCGCATCATCGCCTTGGGGCTTCTTTTCTTCCTTAAGCTCTTTCTTCAGACGGGCAAGCTCAAAATCTTCTCCTCTATTCTTCCAATAAGTTGAGCTTGGGAATGCTCGAGCTCTTGGACTTTCTTTTAGCATGCTTCGACCTCAGATCTCCCCTTGGCTTGCTTAGTCTTCAAAATCTCTAGAGCACGCTTGGCCACGCCGAGTTTTCTCTCATAATCCAGCTTAATGGAACTCAACTTTTGTTCCTTTAAGTTTTTCTCACTCTTTAAAAAATATTGGTTGTCCTTCCGCAGTAACAACCCCTATGTAGGCTAAAACGAAAATATGTCTAAAATCAGAATCTTCTAAACAGCAAACACAACAACATCATCAGAATAATACCTCTAAAGTGTGTGAAATCAAAGCGTTGGGCGGCTCATGTTTATCAAGGTCTATCCACAGAAGAATATCTGTCGGTAGACGCAATGACTCAGCATACTGGTCCCGGACTTGGCTATTCTGAATGCTCAGAGGATTCATCTTTTGAAGAATGAATTTCCTCATGTCTAGACAACTAGGAATCCATGGACGCTTGACATATAGTCTACTCCCTTCTATCAACTCCTCTTCTTCCAGAGCCTCATCACATGTTTGCTTTTTAGGAACCTCAACAGCTTGCGCATGAGTTGGGTTTATTGCCAGATCCTCTGCAACACTTAATGGGGAATTCAAGTGACCTCAAGAACCTCCAGGTCTTGAGTCAGATGTGTCACCTCCAATCTTTGCTCCTGTGCCTCTATTTGCTCATCATTTGAAAGGTCGAGTCCATCTGCAAAAGCAAAATAATCAACCATTTACAACATAAAGTGAAAAGACAAAGTGAGAAGATACCTTCAGAAGCTCAGAACTTACTAGCTACAATCCTATCCCCATAATAGACTTACCAAATGTATCACCGAGAATAATTCTCAGTAAAGGTACCCTTACATACACTCTCTTCATATAACCGGCGCACCAAATGTTTGTCCTCTTCAAGAAGACATGGAAGACGCCTTACTTTGTGGCATTCATCCACCCATATGCACCAGATATTAATAAAATCGGAAGGATGCTCGATTACAAAAAAAATATGTGCCTTAAGGACTTCTATAAGTCTGGAAGCTTGACAAAAATACTATTGTTTGGGGTGGCAGACAGTGAGAAAGTCAGTTCTCCCTTTTTCTTATTCAAACTATACATAAACCTAAACATTTCTAAATCTGGTTCCCTATTTTCTCTATGTACAAGTTCTATATACCCTGTTAGAATCCTATAGCTACGGGGATGAAGTTGCCCAGGAGCAATATTGAACCCATTCAAAAAATCTTTCTCAAACGGGTCCATAGGAAACCGTAAACCGCCCTCTAACTGATCTGCATAAACCACCATTTTCACCATTTATGTAAAAGACTCATGGGCCCTAAAACCTTTCTCTATGGTGTGCAATAAGAAATCCCTAGGAATGCCATACCTTCACCTTTACAACTTTAACATGCCCTTGTCCACCCATGACACTTACAGAAAGAAAATAGAGAACAAAGAAAATGGAAAGAAAAGCTTTCACCTGGGTTGGTAAGGCAAATGAAGAGAATGTTGGTGTTCAAAGTAGAATAGTGAAAAGCACAATGGCAAGTAGCAGAAACCTAAAACAACAATTGCAGCCAGAAGCACAGATGAAAATGACAAGGAATGCATGGGTTTTTAAAGCAAATGGAAGGCTCTGGAATACCTTCCAACGCCCCTGCAAACACCAACAACTTTTCACTTCCTTAAGGACATTTTTGGAATTATGATAGCTTACTATTCAAGTATAAATGATGGCAGCAGCCTAAACATCACATCTTCTGACAAGCGAATAGACGCAGTAGTTATACAAATTTAAAATTCAAAATTCAAAAAGCATATCAAAAGGCGTGAAATTTACAAGTATCGCATCTTGATGTCAGCTGTCCCAGAGCTCACGTCGCTCTTCAGCACTGAGCATCTCACAAAGTCGAGTATATATGGAAACTCGCATCCTCAAGTTGCTCTTCAGCACTGAGCATCTCACAAAGTCTAGTATATATGGAAACTAGCACCCTTAGGTTGCTTTTCAGTACTGAGGTTCAGTTTTAAAACTCCAGCACTAGTTGGTCCCATTATGTATGTTACTATAAACACTAGTGGGTTACTCCCTTAGGACACCGAGCATTAAACTCCAGCACTAGTTGGTCCCATTCTGCGTGTTTCAAAACATTGGTGGGTTAATCCCTTGGGATGATTATTAAACTGATCATCTATAAGTCCAGTTGGCATCTTCCTATTATTTTACTCTGATATCCAGAATTCAAAGACTCAGTACCGAGCATCTTTAACTTCAATTACTGAGGTCGGCCACCTTAGCTCACACTTCCATCACCAACGAAGACTATCATCGTCTCTTCCACCGAACTCTTTACTCTGAGTTATTAGCAACGACTTCAGTGGACTTCAAAAACCTCAACATAAATAACCCATCAAACACATGAGGGGGACTCTTGATACCCTATAGGTATATTCCTTTTCAATTAATATTTTATTTTCCTAAATAAATAGTTACTTGCAGAACAAGGATTTCCAGTCCAAATAAGAAAAGGAGTCCCGGATCAGGAAGACTCCCAGATCAAGAAGAAAACCTTTCAAATAGGAACAAATTCCACGCAGAAGAGGAATTCTACTCCTCTCAGGTTTGAGCATTATATTCTCTATAAATACCTCTTACTTCTCCCCTTATTACTCATTCTACTCTTTTAGCTCATTACTCTCTCTCTCTCTCTCTCTCTCTCTCTCTCTCTCTCTCTCCTTATCTCTCTAAATTCTCTCTCTATCCTTTCTAATTTAAGCATTAGAGGGTTTATGGGGGAAACCCCACATCTCACCTTACTCCTTTGTTGGTTGCTTGATCGCAGGACTCGAAGGTTTCGAAAATCAAGGTATCAATATGTATAATTTTTAAAATATTTTAATTTCTTAAATTATTGAAAATAAAGAAATATCTTTAAAATATTCACTTTTAAATTTAAACGATTAATAATGTAAAACTATAAAAATTAATGATAAAATCTATTTAAATAGATAAAATTACTAAATTTTGGATTTATATAAAAAAATAAAGTAACAGGATTTAGACTTATGTTTTATTTTTTAAAAATAAAGTTTAAAGACTAGAACTGAATGTTTTATTTTTATCTTTTTAATGTTAAATACTGCTTCTCCCTTCAATTGGATGTGCCACAATTTATTTTTAAAAGTAAATGCACATGTGAAATTATTTAAATATCATAGATCATGAAGTAATTTAAGGTTCGATAGAACATGTACATTTTAATTGAATGTTTAATACTAAAAAATGTAAATTAAAATTAAATATCCAAATTAAAATAAAATTAAAGTTTAGTGATCATATTATCCATTTAATCTTATTTCACATGAGATGAAAAATGATGTAGTAAATATTTTTGAATTTTTTTTTTCAATTGCCGCATCATCAAAACTCCGTTAGGTGACTTATTGGTGAAATATAAAAAAAAAAAGTTAAGAAATTATAAAAAAGAAACAAATCAAACTGTAAATACCCAAACCATAACAAAGTGAAACTTTGGAGACCACAAGTGCTTTTAAGTTGGGAATTACCATTTATTATATTTCTTAAGGTAACATTAGGGTGTAGACGACGGGTTTTAGCGTGCGTCTAAGATTTTAAAAATTATGACACTATTTGAGCTCAAGGCTCCAAGGAACACACTACTATATCATAAAGACATAGTGTTGAGATGAGGAGTCACCACCCAGAGTAATAACTGTGGCAAATCGAAGGTGGTGGTAACTCGATTCTCTAAAAGAGAGTTAGCACCACAACTAGGACATTCTGGAAATGGAATACGAACTTCTTTTAATCTCATGTTCATTTAGAATTACGTTATTAATTACTAATTTATTCTCTAATTACATGCAATTTCGTATAAACCCTAATTAAACATTCATCTAACACCAAGGCAACTAGTCATGAAAAAGCACATAAAAAATGCATTTACAAGGCGCAACGTCTCTAAGTCTGAATTACATTGATTGCAGTTAGCTAAATCTACATATTTTATTTACAAAATGTAATGGAACTAAAGGTGGGCCTATATTTTAATTACATTAGTGAGTTTAAATCTATTATTTTTTAATTCTAAGGAAAGTGGGCTTAAGTCTACTATTTTTAAGGAAATGGATTTGATTGAGCTTAAATTAATGGCCCTAGTTCTAATTAATTTTAAGTTTAAATGACGTGATCCTAAATCTATTTATTTTAAAAGAAAATGTTTTAATGGGCTGAGCTAAGTTTAAATTGAATTTTAATTAATCTAAGAAAATGGGCCTAAATCTAATTGACCTAAATGAGCCTAAATTGATTTTAAATTTAATTAATCTAAAACCAATTTAATAAGCTATTAATTAAGTGAGCTAAAACCTACACGTGAACTTGGAGTCCAAAACGAATAAAAATATAAACAAACCCAAAAAAATAAAACAAACAAATAACAAATCAAGCATGTATAATTGTGATTTCTAACCCTAAATTGATTTACATGTAACCTAAATTAATCTAGAGCCACCATTGATTTTAATTAAGGTTTACCAAATAAACCTAATTTACTAATCAATTTTAAAACACAAAAAAAACAAAGATTCTACTATTTTTCCTCTATTGGGGCTATTACAATTCCTACGTATAAATAAATTAATTACACGCCCAAATAAACTCAATAAATAAGCAAAACACATAGAATACAAAAAAAAAAATACAAAAATGATAATAAAAAACTATGTAAAAAAACTACAAGGCTAATATCCATGGCATTCCATGGACCTTTATGGGTTTGGTATCAACTCAACAACGTATTATTTAAGATCTCTCACCATAATTATCAATATCATGAAAACAACAAAAAAAAATGATTCGAAAGAGTTCTAAAAAATTAAACAAAAAAATAAAATAAAATAAAATAAACAAAACAAAATGAAAGAAAAAGAGATAGATGGCACGGATGCAATATTGATTACTCCTTATAGTTGATTTGATTAACCGTCTGGAAATAGGATCTGTAGATTTGATTTTTCTTGATCTCAGGCTTACGCGTTTCTATGAACTCTTTTTTTTTTTTTGTGAAAGAACGTAAAGAACAGAGAGAAGATTTTTTCTACGTCAATGCCCTTTTTTCTTTTTTTTTTTAAAAAAAGCCTCTCCCATTTAAAAATTCATAGGGTTTTTATACACTCAAGAGACCAACTCCTGTGATTTGAATCACAGGAGATAAAGATTTATTTATTTATTTTGTAAAAAAATTTAATCCAAAAACAACCTGATAATACATGATTATCAGGATAAAAATAAATTATCTTTTATTTTTTTTATTTTCAAAATATTCTTCCACCAATGAAAATTCACTGAAAAATTAAAAAAATCAAAATCACCACGATCAGAACTATGCAATTCCGACCGAAATTGTGTATTTTCGGTTGAAAATACATAATACCGATCGAAATTATGTATTTCCAACCGAAAATGTACAATTCTGATCGAAAATTTAAACTACCTCAGCTAGATTAATTCGATGGTATCAGAGATCTGATTATCAAAATCTCTTCATTTTGGACTAAGATGATGCTCCAGAATGCGAATGATGGAATACTGTGTCGAGTCTTCCCATGTACGCTCACCAAAATTGCTTAAAGGTGGTTTCACCAACTTCCTAAAAATTCGGTTTCATCCTTTGAAGAGTTGGTAGAGACGTTCAGAACTCAATTCATCACTAATGTCCCACCTGTAAAGAATATAAATGATCTTTAGATGTGCAAGCAGGAAACCATGGAATCACTGAGAAGCTACTTAGGTTGATTCAACAAAGTGGCCATGCAAATCAAGAATTTAAGTGATGAAGTGGCTATAGAGGCGATGACAAATGGGACATGACTAGGAAAACTGAGAGATAAGATCATGAATAAAGAGCCCACCACCTTCTTTGAGATCATGTCTATGGCAATGAAACTAATAAAACTCAACGAAGACAGAAGGCTGCAGCAGGATGATGACAGAATACCTTTTAAAAGAGATGAAAGGTTCGAGCCGAGGAGATCTAGAGTAAAACGTCCTTACTTTAGAAGTTCAGCGGGAAACCAGGTAGGTGGATTCAAGAAAGAAATTGAAAATTATACCCCTCTGAATGCTCCAAAATCACAGATCCTCATGTGAATTAGAGCAAATGGGGTAGGAATACCTATACCAAAAAAATCGAGCCCTAATAGCGATGCAAGATAGAAGATTCTATTGCCAATATCACCGAGAGTACGGCCATGATACTGACAATTGTTGGGAATTAAGATGAGCCATAGAACAATTAATACAAAATGGTAAACTCAAAAAATTCACTAACATATCCCGAAGACACCGAGACTCCAAGGATGAGAATGGAGATAAATCAGAAGAAAATAAGGCTTAGAATGATGTAGCCAGAGTTATTAATATAATAGTTGGAGGGGAAGCACCCAAAGAGAAAAGGATGAAAAGAAATCGGAGAGAAGAAAGCTAGTTGCAAAGGCCAACTATCACATTCGGACCAGAAGATGGAGAACATGCTCGACATCCTCATAATGATGCCTTGGTCGTAAGTGCATACATCCGAAATTATCTGGTGAAAAGGCTTTTGATAGATGATGGAATTGTTGTCAATGCACTCTCATGGAGTGCATACCAGGCTATGGGAGGCTCAATCATCGATCTTAAAACCATGAAGAACCCCATCACAATCTTTTATGGAGGAACAACTCAGCCTGTGGGGACAGTGGAGCTGACAATAGAATTTGAAGACCGAGAAGCTGGGGATGTAAAAGTAGTCAAATCTCTGTTCAACATCATGGACCTTCCATTCACTTATAATGGTATCATTAAGAGACCCATTTTGTACGAACTCGATGCAGCCACGAGCATTAGGCGATTGACCATGAAGATCCCTTTAGAAGACCGAGTCATAACCATATATGGAGATTAGTCCATGGAAAAATAATGCTATCAATTAGTTGTTAAGCCTCAACTAGAAGCATTCCCCTGGCATCTTTAGAAGCGGAAAAACAGGGAGCCAATCTAGAGCTAGTTGAGCAAGTCCAGACTGAGACATAACCATACGTGGAGATCAGTCCATGGCAAAATAATGCTATCAATTAGCTGTTAAGCCTCAACTAGAAGCATTTCCCCTGGCATCTTTAGAAGCAAAACAATAGGGGGCCAATCCAGAACCAGTTGAACAAGTCCAGACGTTGCAAATAGTTAGAGGAAAAATAGTCAAAATCGAAGGCGAGCTTAATGTAAATATCAAACAGAGTATAAGTGAAGTTCTTAACAAACACTTAAACAGCTTTGCCTTAAAAGCAACCAAGATTGTGGGTGTAGATCCTCGAATTGCATCACAAAGCCTGAACATCCTATTGGGAAAGAATCATGTAATCCAAAAGAAGAGGAAATTTGAACACGAAAGACAGAAAGTTATTGCCGAAGAGATAAAGAAGCTGTTAGATGCTGGATTTATAAGGGTAGTCACACATCCGGAATGGGTAGTCAATATGGTCCTGGTTTAAAAGCTAATGAGAAGTATAGGATGTGTGTTAACTACATGTATCTCAATAAAGCATGCCCTAAAGACAACTATCCATTACCAACAATTGACTAATTAGTAGATTCAATAGCTAGCCACTACTTATATAGTTTTATTGATGCTGCTCAAGCGTACCACCAGATTCCAATGAAGAAGGAAGATGAAGAAAAAACATCATTCATCACTCATGAAGGCCTTTACTGTTATAAGGTCATGCCTTTTGGGTTAAAAAATGTTGGTGCTACTTACCAAAGGCTGATGAAGCGAGTGTTTCAAGATTAAATTAGGAAGAATGTGGAAGTGTATGTGGATGACATTATAGTCAAAAGCCATCGAGCAGAATAACATGCCGAGGATCTCGAGTAGATCCTCAGTATACTAGACCGGACAAGTGTGTCTTCGGAGTAAGAGCAAGAAAATTCTTAGGTTTCATGATTTCACATAGGGGAATAGAAGCAAACCCAGAGAAGATGGAAGCTATTTTGAACATGAGAGCTCCAAAGTCACTAAACGAGCTTTAGAAACTCAATGGCAGAATCACGGCTCTCGAAAGGTTCATCTCATGCTCAGTAAAGAAGTGCTTACCCTTATTCCAAGCTTTAAAGAATTCTAAAAAATTTGAATGGAATGATGAATGTCAGACAGCTTTTGAAGAAATTAGGAAGTTCTTGACTTCGCCTCTATTGCTCAGCAGACCAATCCCGGGTGAGACTTTGTATTTGTATATTTCTTTTAGTCATGAGTCCATAGCCTCGGTATTAGTAAAAGAAGAAGGAAGCCAACACAGCCCGGTCTATTATGTCAGTAAGATCCTCAGAAATGCAGAGATCCGGTATCCCAAAACTAGACAAACTCGCTATAACAGTCGTCCACACGTCTAAGAAGCTCAGACAATACTTTCAATCCCACTCAATAGCAGTCAGAACTTATTTCCCTTTAAGGAAAATTCTATAGAGGCCAAGAACTTCAAGATGCCTGGTTCAATGGTCTGTTTAACTAGGAGAATTCGACATCAACTACGAGCCTCACCAGCGGATAAAGGCTTAGGCCTTAGCAGATTTCATATAAGAGATGATGGTAGAGGAAGTAGTCTCTCTTTCATATCTGAAATAGAAACTCTACATAGATGGAGCATCTGGAGTGCATGGGTTTGGAGCAAGAATTATTTTGATCGGACCGAGCAAAATCAAAATTAAATATACAGTTCGAATCAAATATAATGTCACCAATAATGCAGCTGAATATGAAGCATTACCCATAGGCCTCAGGTTGGCCATCGAGATTTAAGCGGAGCATCTCAAAGTATATTCTGATTCCCAACTAGTGGTTAATCAGGTGAAAGGCACATACCAAGTTAAAGAGTCAAGCATGGTCAAATATATGGAGAAAGCGAAACAACTTTTAAAAAAACTGGAAAAAAAAGGGGGACAATGGAAAATCCAGCAAATTCCCAGAAGTGAAAACACAGAAGCGGATTTATTTGCCAAATTAGTGTTAGAAGGCAATCAAACATTTAAAAAGCTCGAATTAATTGAAGAACTTACCAAGCCGAGCATTAAAGAAATAGAAGTGATGAATACTCAAGAAATAGCTAAATAGATGAAGCCAATTATACAATATTTAGAACAAGGCCTTTTACCTGAAGATAAGTTCAAAGCTCGGAAGTTGAAGAATAAAGCGGTGCACTACTCCATGCACAATGGAGAACTTTACAAAAGGTCTTTGTCACACCTATGGTCAAAGTGTGTATCCGGGGATGAGGGGGATTACATACTTTGAAAAATTCATGAAGGAATATGTGGAGCTCACAAGGCTCAGAACTTGTTAGTCTGAAAGGCATTGTTACAAGGCTACTATTGGCCTAGCATGTCTAAAGATGCGTGTCAGCTTGTTTAGAAATGTCCCTAGTGTCAGCAGTTTGCTCGTCTAACTTACAAGCCTTCTAACAGTCAGCATCCAATCAAAAGTCCATGGCCTTTTGCGGTCTGGGGAATGGATATCCTAGGACCATTCCCAATCTCCTTATTTTAGAAGAAGTTTCTGATAGTAGCCAAGTGAATAGAAGTAGAAGTTGTCCCAACCAACACGGAAGCTCGGGTACAATATTTGTTTTGAAAAGAAGTAATTTGTAGATTTGGCATACCTCATACTTTTATTACAAATAATGGGAAGTAGTTCGACAATGAAAAGTTTAAGACACTATATTCAGGATTGGGCATCAAGCTCAAATTCACCTCTATAGCTCACCCTCAAACGAATGGGCAGACAGAAGTCACCAACAGGATCATCATGTAAGGGCTGAAGAACAGACTAGATGAAAGGAAAGGAAACTGGGCGGAAGAGCTCAACAACATCATCTAGGCATGCAAAACAATACCCAAGAGCTAAACAGGAGAGACACCCTTTAGGCTGACATATGGAATGGACGCAGTGATACCCATAGAAATTGGCTCATCAAGCTATCGAGTCTTCAACGAGTTCAACCTAGACGTTAATTATCTTAACACTTAGATATGCTTAGACTTTCTTGAGGAAAGGAGGGAGTAGGCATCTATAATATCAGAAGTTCAGAAACAGAAAGTAGCTAGGTATCATAACAAACATGTCCGACCAAGATAATTCAAGGTCTGAGTTCTCGTGCTAAGAAGAGCAGACATAGGTAAAGGAAGTTCTGGAACGGGAAAGCTCAAACCTAACTGGGAAGGTCCTTATAAAGTCACAGAAAAAGTTACAAAGGGCGGATACGAGATAAAGGATATGCAAGGAAAAAAACTGCCTCAATATTGGAACTCAGATAGCCTTAACAAATACTATCAGTAAAGAAATTGTACTTAGGCAAAAGATGAACTCTAATAAAATAAAGTACCATTTCATTCATTGTCTCTACAAAAGAGGAAAATATTTTAAGTGTTTACATTAGCCTCAGACTCAGGAGGCATGGAGCTAGTACTAAAGGAGACATTAACATCCTCCAAAGTTGGATTCTTAGGCACCACAGTAGTAGTAGCAAAAGGGTTAGCTTCAGCTAAAGACTTCTCTCCAGAAGGGTTAGGGCCCACCAGTTCTTAGAAGCAGAACCCTCAGCAACAGTTGTCTTTTTGACAACCTTTGAGCCCTTTCGGTGCTTCTGGGCAGCTTCAACTGCAGCAGCCAATTTGGCCAAATCATTTGGTGTTATTTTATCAAAGTCAGAGAAGTCCAAATCAAGATGTTAAGCAAGCAGGATTCTTTTGCACTCCGATCTGTATGCCTTAAGAAATCCTGATACCATGTTTTGGTAAGACTTCAAGTCATCAATCCGAGCCTCTTTCTCTTTCGCAAGCTTCTCCTTCAAGTCAGCAAGCTAAGTTTGGGAGTGCTCGAGCTCTTAGATCTTCTTCTGATGGGATTTAACCTCAGACTTGGCCTCAACAAGCTATGCTTCAGTAAGCTCCACCACTCATTTTGCCGCCTCCAACTTCTTGTTGCAATCCCTGGCTATGGTACCCACCTCGACTTTCTTAAAGTTATACTCACTTTGGAGGATGAAATGCTCGTCTTTGGCTAGCAGCAAGCCTTGAGCCATCTATGAATAAATAAGGAAAAGGTCAACATTCAAAATATTGATGAGGAATTTCAAAGGCCAAAGTTTTGAATTACCTCTAATGCATGTGTGATCAACGAATTGAAGAGCTCGCCTTTTCCAATGTCTCTCCACCTCTACATGTCCTTCGGCAAATGCAAGGACTCAACGTATTAGTCTCTAACCTGGGGATTAAGAACACTCGGAGGACTTATTTTGTCCATAATCCACTTCTTAGTGTCCGGTCTCGATTGCTTAATGAAAACATTGTCCACTAGCTTCTCTTCATCCTCGGTTATCCCTTTGCCTAGAGAACACTTCTTTGAATACTCGGTGCCCTCTTCTGAGTAGGCTCGACTGGAGGAGCTCTTACAATCTCGACATGTTGCTCAACCCGAGTCTCAGAAGGCTCCTCCTGCTCTAGGGTGAGTTAGTAATCTCTAGCTCCCGCCATTGATCTTGAGCTTGTTCCTAATCAGCATCTGAAAGTAGTATCCTGCTCGCAAACATATGATAGTCAGCCATCTACAAATAAAAATAAAAGAAGAGTCATAATATACGTTCAAAGAAGATCAACACTTATCATCATTATCTCTATTCCCATTATATACTCTTCGAAGGTATCATCGAGAACAGTTCTCGGCAGATGTTCCCTCAAATATTCTTAGAGTATGAAGCCTTTTGATCAAGTTCAAGTCTTCATCAAGCAACTTTCTTAGGCGTTTCACATCATGGCATACATCGACCTATAGGTGTCAAATACTGAAGAACTCTGTTAAGTGTTCTATAACAAAATACTTATGTCTCCAAGACTTTGGTATGTCCAGAAGTCTCATAAATAGACTCAGATGGGGAACAGTCGATAAAGAAAATGTAAGTTCTCCCTTTTTCTTATTTAAACTATAAATAAATCGGAACATGTCGAAGTTCGAGTCTCTACCTTCCCTATGCATAAGCTCTATATACTCGGTTAAAATCCTATAACTATTAGGGTGAAGTTTCCTAGGAGCTATGTTATACTTATTCAAGAAATGTTTCATAAAGGGGTCTATAGGAAACTGTAGACCACCCTCCAGCTAGTCTTGGTCAACCACCATTTTAACAGCATTTGGGTCAGGCTCATGTACCTTCTTATCAGTGGTGTGCAGTATATACTCTTGGAGAATCCCAAATCTACACCTATACCATTTTAGCATACCATCATCTACCTGATGTAGCGGAAGGTAGGTAATTGCAAGAATCATTGATTCAAAGGAATACCGATTGCAATTCTTCAAAACCCTATTGATTCTGTCGAATTCTAGGGGATTTGGAATAAACAAAGTCTATAACTTTTATTAAAAATCAAAAGCCGTCTAAACAAGGTGAAAAATAAGCTTATATACCTAAAATAAACCCTAAATAAACTCCTAATAAAAAGAGGAAAAATTACTAAAATAGAAAAACAGCAATTTGAAGGCCCAAACAATCGAATTTGGCCAAAATCTATAGGTCTTCACAAGCAAAGCTTGTGTCTTTGAATTAGTGGCCCAATTCCACCCAAATTAGCCACCGAAATCACTCAAATCGGACACTCAAAACTTCACTTTAATTACGAAACTGCCACTGCCTATCCAATTTATCTAAGAACTCCAAAGCTTGTTCTTGCACCACATCACTCCTCCTCATTGGTAGAGAGTGACATCTCAGCAAATTGACCCTCCATCAAGAAGAAAAACTCAAAAAAAAAAATAAACAAGAGAAATGTGGGGACACAATAAACAATGACAGGTGAAAAGAAACAAAGACTCTCACATGGGAGAGAAAAAACGAAGACTCTCACTCAGGAGAGATTATTAAATATGTCATCACCCAACGTTAAATACTAATCAATCAATCAATAAAATTTATGTTTAATCAAATTTCATGTAGTGTTTCCATTTTAGACCATTATTAGATAAAATTATTATTTTTTAGTTAATAGGGAGATCATATAATCTAAATTTTGATACTATATAATAAGCGTAGTTCTTCTTTATAAATTGACAATAGCAGAATTTAAATTTTACATCTCAAAATATTTTAGAAATGAATTATTACTTGACTATTCTTTCACTTTCACTGATTGAAATTATTTAATTGGTAAAAAGATATTATAATATTGGAAATTAAAAATAATAATTGGCTTGAATATAGGATAAGGAATAATCAGAGCTAGCGACTATAACACAAATGAAATCAGATAACATTTATGAAAATTATATGCTAAGTCATGCATTGGTCTACAATGCTTGACAGCCAACTATATATATATATATATATATTGAATTCTTGGCTTTGAATTTTAATTCGGTGTTGGCTTTGTTTCAATGAATTCTTGACCAGGGTTAATCTCCATATCTTGTGGTTCTTGATTTTTGGTGGGTTGGAGATAAGATTAGAGTCTTTATGTTTGTTTAGCTGGATAGCATAGAAATATTTTCCGCACTGAGATTTTGTGGGATTTGGTGTTAGTTCTTCTCTCATATAAAGCCATTGAAAAGATTCTTGACACACATCCAAAAAATTCTCTATTTCTTTTATAGTTCCCTTTTATTTATTTTTCTTTTATTGCCTAGATTCTATTCATAGGTATTGTTCCTTTGGATTTTCATTTAACTAACAAACAAAAAGTTAGTGACCTCATACACTTACTTGCATGTTATGGTGCATGCATATCTTAATTATTAGACATTTTTTTTATATTTTTATTTTTATTTTCCTATATAGATATTTCAAGTTATAAAGTAAACACAGTCATTTTTTTTATATTCACATCTTCATTTCTTATATTCTCATATTTATATTCATGTAACCTTTAGTTTATAATAATAATAATAATAATTTTTTAAAAGAAATATTTCCAAGTGATAGATTTTACATTATAGGATTTAAAAAATTTTGTACTAATAAAATAATTTTTTTTCTAGGATCATCAACTAGGAAAATAATATATAATAAGCTTGAATTATTTTTTTTGGAAACAAAACAAAGGTTAACCTCAAAGAAAATTTTATTAAACCCTTAACATACATATAAAAATTATTTAAACAAACTCCAAAATATCGTTTAAAGAGTGTAATTTTATATTTGGTAAGAAAATGGAGAAAATAAAGACAACTTTATAGGCAGCATTCAGGCGGCATCACATCTTAATCCATTTGGGTTAAGAAAGGTTCAATTTTGATTAGGAAATAGAGATATATATAATTTGATCATTTGCTTCGAATTTCCATTCCAAATTCCTTCAAAAATTCATAGTAATTTAGGACGGAGATTTCAATTTTTGGAGTCGGGTTCAGAGAATTTTTTTTAAATTCTCCGATTTTCAAGTTGGTTTCAGAAAATTTACATTCTCCAAACTGTTCCAACCCGTGTACAGCCTTAATTATTAATAATCAAATAAAAATATTGAAAATATCCAATCACATGGTAAATAGCTAATCCAAATTCAAACCCTATAAGAACTTAGCTTAACATATTACTAAGAACAAAAGCAATAAACGAAAATATAATAAAATTCATGAAGTTAGAATACAAAGAAAAAAGATATAAAAACTCTACTTAGATTTTGATTTTGATTTTGATCTTTTTATGTGATTTTTCTGTTCTTGATCCATTACTCCCCTCTCCATGGTAATTCCAAGATTGTTGTATGCTTTTCGTCGTCCTTTAAATATGCCTATACGTGCAAATAGGGACTCATTAGAGCAATCCTAGAGCCACATCAGACACAGATCAGTCCATAGAATTTTACAAGATGGAGCTGACCCTTGTTCTGCATGCAAGAAACTAACTGAATTCACCAATGACTGCAACAATTGGAGTTCCCAACATCAGGTTGAGCCAACCTATGTCTGGGAGGTCATGAAGGTAATTGGTGTATCTTAAAATTGTTGTCGAATCAGCACAAGAGTTGTTTCTATCATTCTTCTCCATCATTTAACACATTAGTATGCTTTTTAGGTCCGTTCAATGATTGTTATGGCTGTTATGTTATATATAAGGATGACAAAGATGGATGATGATGATGGTGATAAATGGGACACATCTCTACATAACATATATATATATACTAGTAAATAACCACGTGCTTCATACGTGAAAAAAAAAAATTTAGACTCGTGATAGTACAGAAATTATTAAATATATATTTTAAAATTATTATTATTTAATTAAATAAAAAAATTTTAAAACAAAAGTGTTATATATTAATATAAATATAATTATAATTAATAAAATTTCTATAAGTCGTTTATTTAAATAATTGTATGATATTTCTTCAATATTTTTTATAATTATTTTTTCAACTCTAGTTTAATTTTATATAAAAATATTATAGTCATAATCAATTATAAGATAATATGAAATTATTTATTATTTTCTTGATAAAAAATTTAACAAATAATAATAAATGATAATTATACTAATTTTCTTATATAACAAAAATACTATTATCAAATAAATTATTTGCTATCTTTTAAAAATATAATTATAAATGCAAGACAAATAATTTTTTTTTAATTTAATTTTAATTCCTTACTTAAGAAAATTTAACTTAATAATTTTTTAAAAATAA